>WEZZ01001863.1:0-37301 GCA_013400585.1 Chloropsis cyanopogon
AAAAAGAAAAAAAAAAGGGAAAATAAACAGGATAATAATGGCAAAGAAACTTAGTGTTTAATTAAGGAAAAAATGACTAAATGACTGCACTGATATTTAGCAGCAAGACTGTGAAGCAGCTTTCAACTTTTTCTTCTGTGTCTTTCTGATGCAGTTTTTTCTTTTCCTTTTCCTTTTCTCCCTTTTCCTTTCTGTTCTTTCCTTTCCTTTTTTCCGTTTTCTCTTTTTTATTTTCTTTTGCTGCTGAACTTTTTAAAAGAGGTCTCTAATTGAAGAGAGATGGAAGCCAGGCCTGCCAAAGGATGGAAATCCATAATATGGATGCCAGTGAACTTATTATGAACCATAATGTCCCCAATGACAAAGGAATCAAAGAGAGAAGCACCGTACCTAGCAGTACAGTACAACACGATGAACTGACTGAATGCAGTATTAGATTTCATAGGAGCAGTCTCTAATTAGACGACTAAAGCGACGATGCATCGGCTGCTTCTTATCATTGCATTTTCCATCTAGATCAGTTACAGCCATTTGATTCCTTAATTGTTTTTTCAAGTCTTCCAGATATTTCTTAGGTTAGCTACGATGTAACTTTTTCAGGGAATAGTTTAAGCTTTATTCATTCATGCAATACTAAAGAGAAAGAAATACTGCATTTTTGTGCTGGCTTGAACAATGATGAACAATAATGAAGGACAAATGAATCCTGAAGGAAGATTTTTTTAAATGTTTTGTTTCTTCTTACTAATGGAGATTTTTTTGTACCAGCTTTACCAGTTTTCAGCCATTTATTAATGTGGGAATTTATCTTACTAAAGCAATAGTCGAAGGGAAGGTGCATATTATAACGGATGCAATTTATGTTGTGTGCCAGTCTGGTCCAAAACATCCAGTTTCTTAACATGAGCTCCAGTTTATAACTAAATGTTCACTGACTCAAAGGATTAGATTACACCTGCAGTATATTCGAGTAGTCTGCCATATAAATACTCCATGTCAAATACCAATCCCTAACGGTGTTAGGAGACAGCAACTCCGCAGGGGCGCGGTTGCTGAGTGATTTCTAACTGCTTCAGTTGCAAATTAATGAGATACTACTGCCTGTTTGCAAAATTGTAACCTCACACGCAGAAAAACCCTATGAACCAATAGTAGCTTAGAGGCGATGAGGCAAATGCCGCCGTTCGCAAAAATTAAGAAATCAGAGTAGTAGACTTCTGACCAAATTGAAGAATTTAACACTTCTATACCTTATTTATTGATTTAGATTTTCATTTGTAAATGGCGATCCTTAACAAGTAGCTAAACCAGTATATGTGCTTTTCAACCAGTATTGTCACAGCATGAAAGTCAGTCAGTTTCAAGACTGTTACGAGGTGTAATCTAATGTATAAACCGATTAGATGCCCCCAGAAAACTACAGTCGCTAAATAACCAATAAACAATAACCTCCATCAAATGCTATACCAATGTACCAGTGTTAGTAGCTGCTCCCTGTACTATGTGAACATCCTTATTCTATGTACACAGATGTAATTAAAATTGTAATCCTAACAAACAAAAGAAATGTAGTTCAGCTTTTCAATGTTTCATGTTTGCTGTGCTTTTCTGAATTTTTATGTTGCATTCAAAGACTGTTGTCTTGTTCTTCTTGTGGTGTTTGGATTCTTGTGGTGTGCGCTTATAGACACAGGGTAGAATTAGAGACAATATTGGATGTACAATTCCTCAGGAGATTACAGTAGTATATTCTATTCCTTACCGGTAATAAAGTTCTTCCTAGTAATAATTAAGAGATTGAAACTCCAAACAAATACTCGTTATGAACAGATACACACTGAAATCATAATATTTTCAAAACAAGGGATAATTTCTGTAACAGTTTATTATAGAATACCAATGTATAGCTTAGAAATAAAACTTTGAATATTTCAAGATTATAGATAAGTCTAATTTTTAAATGCTGTAAATATAGCTTTTATTCAATCATCTCTCAGATGTTGTTATTAACTCGCTCTGTGTTGTTGCAAAACTTTTTTGGTGCGGACAAGTTTCCAAAACTATTGCTACGTTGTGTGCTTTAAACAAAATAACAATGGGCCAATGCTCTCTCGGCCTCATGCTAGGAAAAAAAAAAAAAACTGTGTATCTATCATTAGCTATATGGGACTATATTGTAGATTGTGTTTTCTCAGTAGAGAAGTGACTGTAGTGTGAATCTAGGTAAATCATCATTAGCAATTCATTCAGATGGTCAATAACTTGAAATTTATAGCTGTGATAGGAGTTCAGAAATTGGCACATCCCTTTTGAAAAATGTCAAAAGAAAAAATACAACTCCTGGGAAAAAGGTGCTGATTCTATAAGATTATTTATATATGTAAGAGTGCAAAAAAAAAAAAAGTTTATTTTCCAGAAAGTTTGTGCAGGGTTTAAGTTGCTACTGTTCAAGTACACTATATATATAAAAATATATAATATAAATACTGTTTTTGCTGTATCACATTAAAGAACTTGGGCTTCAGGGTCAAAAGCCAATCAACTAGAAGTATACAAAAAACACACAAAAAATGGAGATGTGTTAAAGGCACATGGTGCAAACTTTAGTTTTCATTTTCTGTAATTTTTTGGAGCTGCAAAAGACCAAGTATCTCAAGACTGTAAAACCATTACCTGAAACTTAGCTAAAAAAAACTGCACAGGCTTTATAATGTTGTTCATCTTAAACCTTGCTGGAGAAGAGTTCTTTCAAGACCACTTACTTAATGTGAAGTGTTGGGAAAATTTCAAAGGGTGTATGTTTTAGCCATAACAATTTAATTTCTATTTTTGCTTCATTTTTTAATTTTTTCTTATTTAAAGCAATATGATTGTGTAACTCCCAGAAGTTACACATTTGTTTCAATCAGATCAGATTGTTGTATTTATTCCACTATTTTGCATTTAAATGATAACATAAAAAGATATAAAAAATTAAAACTGCTATTTTTCTTATAGAAGAGAAAATGGGTGTTGGTGATTGTATTTTAATTATTTAAGCGTCTCTGTTTACCTGCCTAGGAAAACATTTTACGGCAGTCTTATTGTGCAAAGATCGCAAAAGGACAAAAAAAATTAAACTGCTTATAATAATCCAGGAGTTGCATAATAGCCAGTAGTTAAAAACCGAAACAAAACAACAAATGAAAACAAACATGTCTATAGCTGTAGATGGGCTTCACATCTGTATAGCAATCAACTGTATATTTTTGTGATGTGTATCATACCGTGTGCTCCAACCAATGTCCATTTGTGTAAATGTATTTATTTTATATTGTATATATTGTTAAATGCAAAAAGGAGATATGATTCTGTAACTCCAATCAGTTCAGATGTGTAACTCAAATTATTATGCCTTTCAGGATGATGGTAGAGCAATATTAAACAAGCTTCCACTTTTGATTGCTTTTATTTTATTTTTTGTCTTGTGGGATTTTTTTGGTTTTGTTTTCTTTTTTGGAGGAGGAAACAGAGCAATTAGCGTTGCCTTTTGTTACTTCCATTCAAAATTGAGCCAGCGTTTGCACTTCTCCCTTAAAGTACGATATGAGTGTAAATAAATGCTATATAAAGCCTTGTCAGAACGAATTCCAGTGTGGTACAAGACATTTTGCATACTCTTAAATATGCAAAATGTCTCATAGCACATTAGAATTCAGGCTGGCAGGCCTTTATATAGCACTTACTTAATCTTAAAGCATCTACACATCAACCTGCATTACTCAAAATCATTGCCTCTCTGTCAATGTCTTAAAAGAAAACTTTCCCACTATTTTAAGATCACATTAATATCATATAGAAGTAGTTTTTTGCTTTTGCCATCAACAACCGAGTCTATCATTCATTTCCTACTGCAGGAGACTCCTTTAATGTGTTCTGAGTAAAAATAAACAATAAGAAAAAAAAAAACAACCCTGTATTATTCGATCCAGTGTTGCTGAATGGAAGTAAACAGCCCCCAGAGCAGTGATACAGACTGGTGTGAACGAAGAGCCCCGAAAGCTGTCGGGATCCAGGCGGGTTAAACAGCGCGAGGGCAGAGTGGCCATAAATGGGCTCCGGGCCTCTTCCCTGTGAGGGGCTGCAGCCCCCCCCTCGCTCAGGCTCAGCCCCTCTGTCCTGCGGACCCTTCTGGAACCATCGCAGAAGTGCTAATGTGTGCTTTTCTTGCTTTTTAGCCTACCTTGATAGTGTTTTGTTGTCGTGTTCACCAGCGTGTTTCTCACCTTCGCAGCTGGCCATCCTCGGGAGGCTCTGGCTGATGGCACAGGGGCTGCTCGGGGACAGGAGCTGTGTCAGCCACTGCACCGGGGCAGCACCAAGGGCTCTTTCTGCTTCCCAGCCTCCAAGTGCCAGCCCAGCGAGAGGCACCCCTGCCCTGCTACCAGTGCTGTCTGTGTTTTAGCTGTCTTGGGAAATAGGGGGACTTTTTCTGAGTAAAGGGAGCAGCAGGGCAATAGGAAGATTAATCCTGTGTGGTCTCTGCAAAGGTGATCAGAATCGGGCTTTAGTGTTGACACTGCTGTGTACACAGGCATACATCCTTATACACACACAGTGTGCTTAGACAGAGCTGGCTTTCCCCATTTTTTAGTATTTTTCCCCCTTTTTATTAGTTCCCTGATTTTTAATTATTGCAAAGTACATCTTCAAAAGAAAACCTAATACTGCACCTTAAAAAGTGAAAAAGGCAGTGTTACGAATTTTCACATACAAAAGGAAAATAATCTGTAAGTGGCACTCCTAGACTTCCTCAATATGTGTTTGACCCTAATCATTGACTAAGTTTTCACATGCAATTAAAATCATACTTTCTGTGCCATTTTTCGTGAGAGGCTCATGAAGCACCATACAACAGGAATTGAGCATCACAGTAGAAAAAGTATATGCAACTCTCAGATGAAGCCTCTTCTAGGGCTCTGTCTCTGCGGAGTTTTTTTGGTTTGTTTTGTTTTTTTTTTTTTTCTTTCTTCTGCCTATGCTGTCTCTGCTGTAAAGTCAGGATGGGCACAGAAATCCATTGGAAATGTTTCAGTAGGAATCTTGGGGGAATTTGGCTAGGAGCACAAACCTTTCTAAACTGCGAAAATAGCTACTTAGTCTTTAAAGAAAATTAAAAAAGGACTTGGGGTACCGGCATTCATAGCTCAGACAACACACCCTGCTGTAGCTCTCAACTGCTGCAGCCCCAGCCTGTGGCTACCACACCACCACTTGGCTAAAATGGATGGCAAACCAAGAGTCTTCCCATTGAGGGTATGGCTTACTGAAATCAGGTTTGACTGACATGCTTTACATCCCCCTTTCCCTCCTCTACTCCACCTGACCCCCAGGTAAAAGAAACCATCTCAGTCCAAGAGTGGGGTTTTGCCTCTGGAGATGTTTGACAGCTCCACTGCCCCTCACTGCCTCACTGGCACCCATGCCCTCAGCCAGGGCCATCGGTGTTGATGTGAAAGGAAAACACTGTTCCCTGAGCCTGGCCACCTACGTGGCATGGGCTTTGTGAGGGGCTATGAATTTTCTCTGGAGCTTCGCAGTCAAGTAATGGCCTAACTTGATGTCATGTGGGCTCTTTGTTTGGTTGGCAGGGATTTTTTGACCTTGTGAGTTTGCAGAGTGAGAAGGTCTGGCAAACAGCATCTAGAAGTGTCCTTGTGTGGTCCCTGCAGCTGATCCTTTCTCAGGAAATGACAGGAAAATCGTGTGCCAGTCAGTGCTGTTGCACATGCAGTTATATGTGTTTCTTAACAATGCCAGGGCTGAAAGGCTAAATATGGATAAAAAACCAGACCACCAAAACCAAAAGAAAGATTATGAAAGAGAAGAGAAATGGAAATACTGTCCTTAGACAAGCCCTCATGTTGTACATTTTTAAGTGACCTCCTGCAGCATTGCCCAGTTATACCCTTGTGGGAAAAAACCCTACCCTAAGCATGAAAACACCTGAGAAATTTTTTTTTTTTTTTAGTGCGTGTACAGGCTTCTGCAGGAGAAAACGCCCCTTTTAAAATTTTTTAACATTACCTGCCCTGGATCTTGCACCAAACTCGGGAACGGGGCAGGTTCCATCTGTTTTCTGAATTTTCTTCTATGGCCTTTGTTAGTCTTCCTTAATGGCTTTCTTCACTTGCACCTTTCCTTTCCTTTGCATTTCATCTCTCTTGAGTAAAGTAGGTCTCTGATTTCACATGGCACTTTGCTAATTACTCTATCCTTTGTTATCCAGCCATAGCTGCCTCACAAGGCAGAGTGTGTTTTCTCTTGCAATGAAAAGCTGATTCCCTGTGTCCATAGGTTGCCTTTAACATACAGATCACAAACTTCCTCCTTGTGGCTGCTATTAGAGAAGGGGGAAAAAAAACCCCAAGAAACTGTGGAAAAGAATATGGATGCATTTATTTGCTTTTGCCATTTTTATCCCAAAGTGTTTGTGCTGCCACATCCTGGCCATGCTAATTGTTGGTGTTTCATTAAGATTGAGGGTCGGTGACTCCTGGTGTTCACATTCCCAAGCTGGCTCCTCACAATCTCCGTTAATATAAAGGAGCAAGTGGCGGTAGATTGATTACATGCAGGCTCTTATTATTAAGCAGAACAGAAAAGAAAGGAATTTCAAAATATAATCCTCCGCTCCCAGGAGTATTTGTCTTGTTCTCCATGAAGTTAAAGGTCTGAAATAATGTGCCCATCAGGAGCTCAATGTTGCATGTCCATGCCAGTTGGTTCAAGGGCTTGTTATGATGGTAATGACCTGCTGAAACGTGAGCTTTGATGGCAACAATACAATTGCTACCAGCTCACCCGCTGGGAGAAATATTTTATTATTGTCAAATGCCCTCCGCAGAGATTTGTTTTGCCTGTTCCTGTTTAAATTAAATTCAGAGCAGAACTGCATTATTATTTCTCTAGAGTATATTTGAAATAAACAACTAGTCTCCAAATTTAGGATTCCTGGTTAGTTTAAATTTTCTTATTAGCAGAAAAATTACAATAGGTGACAACATAGCTGCAGGAATATTATTATGGCAGCCATATGAGAGATTTACACCCTGAGAGCATGGCCTAAAAGCACAAAAACTCCCTTCTACTTTACAAATTCCAGCCAAATTAATTATTAACTGTGCCATAAATTCTGCAGCCTTCAAGAATGATGTCAGTGCTCTTCTGTGTCACACTAGAGGAATTTTGTCATAAGACTAAGTGGTGTTCTTTATGAAGAGCGTTACTTATATGTAGAAAGTGGCCCAGGAAAACAGCCCTTGCCGCTCCATATTACGGCAGCTCAGTGAACAAGTGACAGCAGGACTTCAGAGTCATTTACTGCCACTTTCTCAAGGCAAAACTATCTCCTTACGCCTGTGTGAAACAGAGCAAATTTTGTTCCACATTAAATGGGCCAGATTATCTCTTCCACAAGCTAAAGAGACAACACTAAATCCCAGCTCATGTAATTTCCTTCAAAATTGTTCTGCTCGGGCTGGGTGTTCCCAGGAGCGCCACCAGCAGAATTATCCAGCAATTCAACTGTACTTAAATTGGCAGATGTTGGAGATTTAAGACAGTCCTGCAGCCTACGCACAAATCCTCCACTTCTGTGCTGTCTCATGGCCTCCCCTCCCTCTCCAGCCCATTCCACAGTGGATGCCCACTGCCAGCACTGATCCCACGGCCTGCCAAGCTGCCAGGCTGTGCCATCCCTGCTTTGTCCAATCCAGCACCCAGAGCTGGGAGGGCAGCAGGAGATGTGCTCTGGGTTTGCATCTCTGCCTGCTTGCAAACAGGCTCTAACCCTGCATTTGGCATCCCGGGGGCCCAGTTGTGTGCTTGTTTGCCTTTTCCCTGTCTCCCAAGTGCTCATGCTGGTGAAAAGCTGCTCCATCTAAAGGCTGGGTGATTTTTGTGCCCTACTTTGCAGAAGCACTTCCTAGAGAGGCAATTGAGCAGTGTAGTGCAGGCATCTGAGCAAGGGTAGGGTGAGAGCAGTGAGACAGAGAACAGTGGCAGGGCAGGTTATTTGCCCCGTGTCAGGACATCGATTAGAGTAGCTGCCACGCACCTGAAAAGGGAGGAACACTTGCAGGGGAGGGGAGGGCTGCTGGGTACACCTTCCCTGCAGCAATGCCCCCACCACCTGCCCTTCCCAGCTCCTTGATGAGCTGCCAGCCACCCACACTACCGTGGGCTGACTGGCACAGAGCAGGGGTTGTTGGAGCCAGACTCACGAGCTGGTGTGGCTGAGGATAGATGTCTTTTGCAAAGTTTGCCCAGCTGGGAGTGTGAGTAACATGCTGCAGCAGCCCCTCATAAGGCTTTTTAGAGAGAGAGTTAGAGGGTAAACAGCAAGTGAAAGGAGTTAAAAGAAAAATATTTTTAAATCACAAGTGCCTTATGAATCGCACTCCTAACACTCTCCAGTTCAATCTACCATGCTCTATCTAATTTCACAGCTTCATTGGGAATGGCCACAAGGTGAGGGACTGGCAGTACGAGGAAGTCAATAAGAGCAGAATTCTCATACCAGGCTGTGAAGGAGTCACAGAAGTGCCAGTGTTACTTTCCAGAGGTTAACTTGGGGTCTACAGGGCTCCTGGGTAGTACTGAAAGGAAAACCTCCATATCATCCTCAGTAGTTTCCTTCTTCACTGCAACCGTGATTTAAATGTGAAAAGAAATACCTGGGTCTGAATCCCAGGGAGCATCTCTATCTTCTGACACAGAAGTGTTTCAGTCTTCCCTGGGGCCTGCAAGCCTCTCCAAGTGCACAGGTCTCTCTCTTTGACCACAGCTGAACCTTCACTGAATATTCTGCCTGTTCCTGTGTAACAGAGACACCTTACAGAATGAGGTGTCTATAGCACATCGAGACTGAGCTGTACAGAATTAGTCACAGGCATGGAATAACCTCGTCTAGCAGGGGCTGAATCCCAGGTCATGCCTGTGGTTTCCACCTCACTTAACTCCCAGCAGGTTGTTCCCACTCTCCTGTGATGGAACCTCAGCATAATCACACAGCCACTTTCTGAGATCACAAAAGAAGTGATAAGAACACTCTCCCCCAGCCCAGCCTTTTCACTCCTTCTTCCCCTCCAGGCTCCTTGTTCTCCTCCTCTCTGCAGGATCATCTCTCTGTTACCAATGCTGGCCCAAAAGATTAAATGTGGAGTGGAGGCAGGGAATGATATTTTCCTTCCAGAATGGGTGCTTCCCCAGGGTGCTCCCAGTTCTGGGCTCAGGGCTTCAGCCCACACTGTTATTTGTGTCAGGAAGAAGTAGTAGCATAAAGTTTACTTGGGCTGGCCCTGGGGATGCCATGGAATAGAAGTTACTCATGTCCCTAAGATCCATGTGAGTGCTCCTTAGTGGACACTGCAGATGCTCAACTTCAGGCTTGAGCCCAGGCCTCACGAAGAATATTGTACCATAGCCTCAGTAGATAGATGTTTTTGGTTTTTATCCTTTCTGTCTGGTTGTCCATGCAGCCTCCATGAGGATTTCTTGCAACCACCTTTCTCTGAAAGGGCTCTTTCCCAAAATGAGCGACACTCTCCCATCTCCCCACACTGTGCTGTTGTGGTTTTAAGACACTTTTGGTTCTCCCCCATTCCTAGGTGGCTGGCTCAGGGGCAGCCTACCCCAGCAGTCATTTATTGCTCCAGATGAGATTGAGATCGGCCATATTCTAGAACATCTGGGGTTGATTCCTTCTCTCTGCTCAGGGTACCCTAAAAATCACAGCCCGATCCTTGTACAAGAGGGGCTGCTTCTGCTGAGTTTAAATGTGCAGAGTGCAACACGCAGAGCTTACAGCAGTGCCAGTGACCTGGTCACCTGTGTTTTCCAAGGTGCAGCAATGGGGAGAAGGAATACAAATCTGTATTAGTAAGTTTCTCTCTTGCTCTGGTTTGTGTGAACTTGGGCATCCATTTACTGGCTCTTTTCCATCTGTAGGGTGGAGATATGATCCCATGTCCCACTAAGACTGTGGGAGATAATGAATCAGTCCATGTATATAAAGAAAGATTGATACTGTCCATGTATTCTGCTCCTTACAGATGGATACAAGCAAACTGTGATGGGAGGGAATAAGTAATTCCTTGAGCCCAATTCCAGATGTTGTAAGGCAGCAATGAGTGATGCAGACAACTACAGGGATGTGGTGATTTGGCTTTGCATCTGAGATTGGATTGAAACGAACAAGTTCTTCAATTTTTCCTTGACTCTTTGTCCTCTCCCATTATTATATCTTATCCTCTGACTACAGCAACAACAAAAAAAATGTCTTTGATATATTTGAGATTGTGGTATGTTGATGGATTTTGGACAAATTGTTAAGATGGGCCTTGATAATGCTGTAAGATGTAAACGTGCCTGTACTTGCAATGTATGAGGTTTTACATCGTTCCTACATTGATTCCCTTGCTCCTTTGTCACCCCGACAGAGACCCACTCACAAGGTGACCATGACAAAAGTCAACAATGGAGAGGGGGATCCCCTCCCCTTCCTTCCTCGTACTCCTTTACATTGACCAAATGTCTTTCTAAATGACTTGCTGAGCCAGGCTATTCTTATATCTTACATATAAATGGACTCTGTCTTAGTACCAGAAGATTCAGGGGGAAAAAAATTTCAGCTCCCAATGTGAAAAGATTAAGGTCAGTCACTTTACACTACAAAACCCTTTCACCAGAGCAGCATAACAAAAGGATCCAGGAGCCTATCCAGGACATGGTTTATAGCTCCAAGAAAAACAAGAGAGTCTATGACATCCTTTTAGGACTGTACCACTTCTTTTTAGACTCACAACAGAAACAGCTGGGCAGAGGAGGATGATACTGAACAAGAAGCAAAGCTGACTTTTCTCCCTACTTCCATTAACTTACTGGTATTTTTTTTATGGGGAGAACACATGCAATCTTGTTCAGTGTGAGAGATTCACAGAAAATGTATCACATTTTGGATCCCATTGGGCCACCCTGCAGCAAAGGCAGTGCTACCTAGGATCCACATCCCCACAATGGGTGGCTCTGAACCTTTATGCCTCTTTGTTTCCTGCATCAGTGTCTAAAAGCAGGCAACAGAAGTTGTGTGGCTCAATACCTGTGCAGCACAACACGCTCCTTGGACTGCTGCAGTTTGAAAATGCCATTCATGAAGTCAAATGCTCTTAACAGATGTTTCAGCTTAAAGATAAATTAATTTTATTTGGCACCCTGGCCCAGCCAAATTGCACTTCTTTCAGTAGACTTCATTTTGGCAAAGCAAAGAGTATCAGAAAGGACTTACTTAACGCATAAAAAAATCTATTTAAATTTATAGATCATGCCAACAGCAATGGGGATCTGGAGCAGAGTTTGGTTAATATAGATAAACTAATGGTGGCCAGAAGGGGTAGCATACAGCAGTCATCAAGCATGCCCATGGATTTGGAAGAATCTGAAGATGAGAAGGTCATGTCCATGTTAGAAGAGGGAGGTAAAATCTGCAGAAAGGAAAAGAGACCTATACACAAAAGAAAATGCAGCTGTGCTATGGGAGAGAGAGAAATATGGACAGGAGAAAGAATATATATAGAAATGGAGTATGTATGAGGGAATAAATGCTCCAGTGTGCTTTTTTGTTATGTTCATAACAGCCTACCACTCTTGGAGGGAATTGGAGTCAATGTAGCTATATTCTAGTGTTATTATCATTAGTAGTAGTATTAAGTCAGTGAAGAATATTAATTGGACTAACAAAGCTAAGCAGGTAGGAGGCAGATACTGGGATAAAGAGGCATCTTAACAAAATATCAGAACACTGCTCTTTGATTTTGTGTTTCAGAACAAAGGGCAGCCTCAGCTGGGCTCCCCCCTGGAACGTGTGGGGCTGTCAGGATCTTTGTCACATCTGTGACAGCAGGAGGTTTCCAGGTGCTTTAGCTTAATTCGCCCACATCTGGCATCAGTTTCAGTGATGACCCGGGGCAATGAAGTCTGAGGAACAGGAGGTCCCAATCCCTCTGCATTTAAGGCAGAAAGAGAGAAGTTAGGGTTTTTTTCCTAGGTTGAGTCAGGTGTAGTTTAGCCCTTGGGTGGAAGATGTGGGGTGAAACAATGTTTTCTCTGACCTGCCAGGCACTCTCAGAGATGGGTGCTGATGCTATTCAGGAGCTGCTTAAAATCCAGCAGGTTGGTGGTTTGTTTTAGCTGCAGTTAAAAGCCTGGGCAGATTACCACTGTTTGGACCGAGTGGGCAACGGAGCACTTCATCAGCATGTTCAGTGGAGGCACTTCTGAACTGAAGGGCTTAGAAGAAGGATAGAAAATCCATGAAAAAAAAAGGTGAGTGGGCACAAACAACAGCGTCCAGGTTACAAGGTACCAAGTGCTTAATTAAATTCATGGGCTGTCCCATAAAGCCAAGAGAATAAAGCCCCATCCTGGTCAGTGTGCAAAATGTTCTGTGCACTTTGGCAGCTGCTGTTGAACTGTGTGGAGGTAAGATGTGTGTGTCCATCTTCCACCTTCCATATAGGCAGCTATTTTTGGAAGCTAATTAGCCCTGTTTAGGAGTGGTGTTAATGTATATTTGTGGCACACAGGATTAGAAAGCAGAAGGCCTCAGCTTGTTGGAAATCAATTTTAATATCCCTATGGCTCTAGTAGTGTGTCAATATACCATATACGTGTCTTACAGAGGCTTCTCTTTTGCTATTAAATCCCCCTGATTTACTGCAGACATGACACTCAGACTGAAAGGGCTGGGGAAGGGTTTTATTCTCAAGGCAAAGGGGTAAACCAACAATAGTGTTCAGAAATTCCTAATCATAACTGCTTAATTCTCTTACTTTAAGAGTTATTATCAGATTGTAAATACATATTTGTTGCTGAGAGATTGACATTTGGCAGAGACAGTATTTTTGCTGGTTTGGACTTTTCTCTGTATTTTACACTTGCAGTGTTACTTCAGCTTCTTGGCTTCTCTTCTGAACTCCAGCCCTCAAACTGAAGGGATGAATCTGTGTACTGGGATGAGGTATGTACATTGAGGTGGGCACTGAAACCTCTAAAGTAATAATAAAAAAAACATTTCTGTATCTGCCTTTTACATAAAGCTTCCTCCTGTTTGCCAAACATACGGAAAGAATAAAACTTCTGTGCTTTATCCAGTGGCCCACAATTTGTCTTGAATTGTGGCTCCGGCCCAAGAGAGAGGAGGAAGAGAAACCCGTGTGCAGGCAGGGTGGCTTTGGCAGCAGCTGGCAGGAATTCTGCCATTGTTAGGGATTGATTTGTGGGGACAGTGTTTCACTCTAGGTCTTCTAAGAACCATGTTGACTCTTCTTTCTTTCAGCCTCCAGCTTTCTCTGGAGACTGCAGCATGGGTATTTGCCTTTTTTTTTTTTTTTTTTTTTTAATTTTTTTTATTTTTTTTTTTAATTTTTATTTCTTCCAAACTGATTTGCACTACTCCTGGCCAGAATACAGGATTTTCTTAAAAAGCAGATGCCATTTTTACACTGGTTAAATAAGGAAAAATCTTGTGTAAAACATGTTCTACTTAGTGTGCATTTGTTTTTGTAAGTATTTTAAACTGAAGTAATTTTGCAGCAGTCTTGGAAAACACACCAAACCAGGTACAACCAATCTGCACAGATTAATTTTGTTCTCCAGCCCATGTCTGTGGGTTGGCAATCTTGCTATGCTTATTGATTATCAGACAAGACTACTAATCCCCTTAAGGTCATTAAGTGTACTTAATTAAAGAGCAGTTAGCAAGCTTCTCTTTACCAAGTTAATAGTGGCTGTTAAAAGTGATTTGTACATTACCAACATGGTAGCCATTAATCTAAAAGTCAATTTGTCATTCATATTTTCCCAAACAAATACATTCAGCCAGTTTTGAAAGTGGCTAGAAAGTGTTCAGCATCTGTTCTTGCAGTTTATGTAAGGAACAAACTCTGCTTTCTTAAACTCTAAGGCTTAGGCTGCAGCAATTTCCACCTAATCTATCTGTATCTCACTGTCTTGTTCTGCCCTGAATTGGCAGGAGGAGGAGAAGCTAAAAATCTTGGGAATATTCAGTTCTGGCAAGTTTGACCAAAGGTAAGCAAGATGGAAAAGCTCAAAATCTTCTCTGACAGAAACTCTGAAGCTCTTTGTCTTTTTGACTGGTAATTGGCACAGGAGAATTTTCGGAGAAGCTTCTCACAAAAGAAGGGGCAGGCACTGATCTCTTCTCTGTGGTGACCATCTACAGGACCCAAGGGAATGGCATGAAACTGTGTTAGGAGGTTTAGGGTGGATATCAGGAAAAGGTTCTTCACCCAGAGGGTGATTGGGCACTAGAACAGGCTCCCCAGGGCAGTGGTCACAGCACCAAGGCTGACAGAGTTCAGGGAGCCTTTGGTCAATGCTCTCAGGCACGTGGTGTGACTCCTGGGGGTGACCTGTGCAGGGCCAGGAGTTGGACTTGATGGCCTTTGTGGGTCCCTTCCAGTTCAGGATATTCTAAGATGCTATGAAAGTCAAGGAAGGAGGCTGAGGGATCAGTCAGGGTGAGTTAACAGATAAGGCAAGGGAATCAGAGACATTGATGATATAGGAGGGAAAGGGAATACAAAGCTATAGTAATCTGAATTTCATTGGTCTGTGAATATCAAACTCAATTTTTTCATTACGGTATGCAAACATACATACATAAAAGTTTCAATATTATATATTTCAAGATTAAATGTATAATGAAATACATAGTATTTCCTGGTTCTTAATGCATATGCAATTTATTTTGAGAGGCATATATAGACCGAACCTTCAATATGGATCTTGCTTCACTACCAGAAATGTCTTGCTACAATAAAAGCAAGCATTCTTTACCAAAACATAACACATCTGTCATTTTCTTTCTCCTACAAATTTAAATACGTAATTTAAGACCAAAAGCAAATGTATCTAGAAAATTATGACCCCTCTTCTGAGTTCCTTTTAGGGTGCAGGGTAAGGATGCTCTGGAGCTGGTGGTGTAGAGGTGTGGTCATTTATAACAGAATAGTTGCTTCTGAGCACACCCATCCCTGCCTCAGGTACCTCCGACCAGTGCTTGGTGGGGCTCTTCTAGAGAATTGTCAGCCAGTGAGGACAGCAGTTGCTTTCCCTGTTTGACCTGAACAAGCCACTTTGCAGGAGTTTGACCTGAACAAGACACTTTGCAATGGGTCTGGAGGAAGTCTCAGGGTAGAGAACTCATCTGTAGAATATTATAGACTTCAGAAACTTGCAAGGATAAAATGTCAGTCAGAGAAGTATTGTTTTAACCCATATTAAGGCTCATTTATTTGCCTACAATATTTTATTTTTCTGCTGTATCCGAGATATATATGTATATAAGTCTATTACAAAGATAGACCCTGTGTGGTAACCTTCTTTTCCTATTAAAAAATGGATTCCATACTTGCCAATGGGATAAAATTCTCATTTTGATCTCTATGATGCAAATATATCCATAAGCCAGGATAAAACATTATCTGTCCTGATCACACAGCCAGTGTCATTCTGTGATAACACCTGCATTTGAGAATTTCTTTATAATATTTTTTTTTCGCTTTACTAATCAAGTCTGTTTAGAAAGTTATCAGGCACCTTGATGTATGGTGAAGGTCTGTCTTTGGCAGAAGTATTGATTTACATGTTTTACTTGCTCCAGTCTACCAGCAGGGCTTTCTGTGATGATGCTGGAAATCAGACCTTGTTTACAAAAAGAAAACAAACAAAAACAACAAAACAAGTGAAGCATACACAAAAAACAAACAAAAAACCCCAACCAACCAAAAAAAAAAAAAAAAAAACCCAAAAAAACCACAAACCCCACAAAAAAAAAAACAACCCAAACAAACCACCAAACCCACCAAGCAAATAAACACCAAATGTACCAAAAGAATTTTGCTCTAAACAAATCAGTTCTCCAATTAAATTGAAGGTTTGGCAACACAAAAAGATAAGAAAAGAGGGGTTGGGAAGAAAATTAAAGAGGGGAGAAAATTGTATTGGAAGGGAGGAACTGTGATTTTATTATTAGTTTTTGTATTATTATTTCATGCTGCTACTGGTGCTGAGAACACATATATGAGTCTGTTCAGGCAAGGTGAAACAAATTGTGTGAACCAGTGCAGTGCCCACCTGGGAAAAGAAGTTTATTTTCTGTGCTTAATACAAACTTAAGAGCGCAACCTGGATTTTACAATTTTAATAATTCTTTAGGTCAATCACATTACAAAACTATAATAGTTATTATTTGTATGTAACAAAGGAGAGAGAATGCTTTTCAGTTGTGGGGCTGTCTTTTCTTTCTTGCCGGTTTTTTTGGTGGTTTTTNTTGGTTTTTTTTTTTGGCCAAACCAGCATCTCTCCTGAAAAATCATTTGGTTCCCACTGGGGTGCCAAGGAGAGGTTTTTCACAGCATTGGGCAGGGACAGCAACAGACTTGAGGCTCAGCTGGAGCACCTGCGCAGTCATCTTAATTTTGAAAATGTATATACTGGTAAATGACAGAGCTCCCTCCCCCAAATACATTTAATCTGGAAATTTCCAAGCAGCTTATCTGCTAACAATCTTTTAATATTCTATTTATTTATTTAATATTGTTGCTTGGGCTGCTCATATAATCAGATAAAGGTCATTAAGCCAAATTTATGATTAAATAGGATAAAACTATTTATTCTCTTTACTCAGCCTATTAATGTTATAGCTTATGCTGACTAGATGTCGATATTTCAAATGAAGTTACTACATTTTTCAAATATCATAATTATATGAAAAAGCTATATTATCTCATTGTGAGGATTACTTTCCACTACCTTATCTGCCATAATGTCTGCACATATTGGCCTTCAGATTTCCTCGTGCTGCTAACTGCAGACATTCCTCTAAGTCTCCCATCTGGTATCTGCATTAACCTCCATATAGTTTTATTTTGTTATTTTATTCCTTAAGTCATTGTTAAGGATTTAAGGGACTGTTTGTCAGACTTTTTCATGTCCTCTTGCAAAACAAAGTGTTGAGTGTTTTCTCTTTTAATTGCAGCCAAATTGTTTGTGATATGAGACTGTCAGCGTGTAAAGCAATTGCTTCATGATTCTGGAATACATTAAGGGAAGAGTATTCTTTCAAAACTCTGTTCACTAAAATGTAATTGACTTTAGCATCTAACTCAAAACTATGGATCCTTGCAGGCTTCCTGGTTTGGGAAAAACAGACCTTAAGGCCACCCTAAGGCAGACTGCACCTCACATCTCCCTCCCTTGTAACAGCTCTGTGGTATTTGTCTGTTTTTGAGAGCAAAGCTCCTGTAGTTCAGGCTGCTACCTTTTTTTTGTCAACCTTTTTTCTCTTTTCAGTTGACTATGACTTTGTCTTGAGAGAGGCCTAATTAGAAGCTTGTAAGAGCCACAGCTAATTTGATGGGGTTTGTGTAAATGCAGACTGCAAAAGGAAAGCTGAGTTCCTCAGCCAGTCCCTATTGTCACAGGTAGCTGGCCAGTTAACTCCAGTTTCTGAGGTGCCCGACAGAGGTCTGAGTCCATCCATGTGTAGTAGAGTCCTAGAAAAGAAATGATGATGTGACCAGCCTAATGCAAATCACACCCTCCTAGGCTGGATGCTGAGGCTGAGCCTCATCGTGACAGACTAGTGACCACATGGCAGCAGAAAATTTTAAAATGTGGCAGAAAAAGATAAATTTTACCCATAAAATATTTTGCAGTAGTGTATTTGAAAGGTTCCCAAAGCAGAAGCACAGCCTAGACTTAAAAAAAAAAAAAAATTGATTCACCCTTTTTATCCTGAAATCTTCTTATAGCTAAATTTCCAATTCTTTGTAAGAATTACTGTCTTAGTCCACGTCCAGATTGTCTCCTGTCTTGACTCTCTTCCTATAGAAATTCAACAGTTTTCTCCTCAATGCTGACGTCTGCCTTCCCCTTCATTCTCCAGGTTTTTGAGTTTCCTGTTCTTTTAACAGCTGGTCTCAATTTCATCATCCAAAACTTCATTTCTCTAGGCAATAAGGCAAATGAATTGTCTTCATCCATGTTTAAAACAAATTCATTCTAAATTAGTCTGTGCCTCTTCAGTGTTAATTTTCCATGACCATTATAGTCATTGAGCTTTATGGCATGAACACAAGCAAATATTAAGTTTGAGGGCTTAATTGTTTTTCAGTGAATTTTAAATTGTGGGCTACATCTTCGGCTGTGATCTGAATCAGTAGGAGCCTTCAAAGCCAAGTGCTAGGGTTTATATGATGTGGTGACAACTGTGGCATTGTGTCCTCGTGCCTTGAAGAGCTGGCCTGTAACTAGTCAAAATAAGCTGCTTCAAATTATTAATATGAACAACAATTTGTTTTAAAAAAAAATTACTTAAGTTACTCAGCTATGGAACCAAGAATGTTAAATGTAGCTAAGTTTCACTTCAGTGTGGCCTGATATTGGCATAAATGAGCTGTTTGCTATTTTGTTCTGGGATAGTAGTTTGAAAATTATTTAATATTCATTACAGTAGTAAACATTTAAATGTGAGATGCACTGAAGCATTTTGCAGTTGATTTGGAGAACCTGGTAATCTCATGCATCCATAAAGTTTGAGAACACTTCTGAGATAGAAGATGTATCTCTGCCATATGACTCTTCATCTGAGGAAGTCAAGATATGAATCTTAGGGAGCCAGTCAGCACCTGAAGGGGTGCTTTGGCTCCTCCTCTGAACTATTCTCCAAAGGAACCTAAGTTAGGCAGACCAAATTATTCCTCAGAAAAGCCTCACTATCTGCACTCAGTACAAAAGGCATAAAACCCTATTCATAATGTATTTAAAACTCTTATAACCTTATTCTACCTGCAGTTGCTTAGCTGAGGCTTATTTCACAGTTCTTAACGTTCTCCCCTGAACAATTAGGGTACCGGTAAATACTGTCAATCTTTTGCTTAATCTTTGAAGCAAAATGGAAAAGGAATGTATGAAGTATTACTTCAGTCTTAGGTGTATATATTGGGAATGTAGTATTAGATGATGGGAATATTTAATTCCTTGTCACCTTGATCCAGTTTGATTTGGTGATGAGGAAGTTATCATTGTGTGGTGCTTCTATGCAGGCAAATTTGACTCAGGATATGTCAGGAGACAGTGTAAGTGTTCAAATAAAACAGTTCCACTGAACAGATGTCTTTGTCAGAGAATTTGATCTCCTTGTTGGCTTTGTAGAGAGAAGTAAAATGCTGAGAAAACACGGACTGAGTTACTTTTATAGAGATCAGTACTCCACATCCAGGCTAAAGTATGTTGGCAATCTGTCCATGGATATTTTATTTCTATTTTCATCTGCAATACAGTCAAATAAGCATTCAGTGTTTGTGTGAGGTGGGGGGGATGTTTCTATAATAAAAAGCTGGTGTTAAGTCTGACAGCTTCAAAAGGAAGGCTTTCAGCATCTTTCAAGTTCCCTGTCACTTGCTATCCAGCTGCTACTGTGGACTAACATACCAAACAGGTTTCAGATGGTTTCAGTGATGCTCAATGTTTCATTTAAATTTATAAAAACATGTCCTATTTATCAGACCAGGAGTGTTTTGCATCTGTTTTTTATAGCCAGGAGTATTTGGCTTCATGGCATGGTGCAAAACAAACACCCTCGAGTCCCTGCTCCTTGTGCTGTTTCAGCTCTCTTCTTATGTGCTGCTGTTGGTGCTTTAGTTCAGGCTTCCCTGATGTATCAGTGGATCCACCCTCAGGAGCTTTACATGGCAGGGAGAAGGATCCCAGCTCTTGATTACAAGAGACTGACAGATTGGTCACGAATGCTGAAGACTAGCAGGCACTTTCTACACTCAGCCTTTACAGAAAATGCTCAAAATAAAAAGACTTGGAGTTGGATATGGAGCAGGGGGAAGGCAAGACACTGTATCTTGTCAGCTCCTTTTTTTATTCTATTTGCCTACAAGCAGTTTTCAACTCATTTGATTAGGAAAGAGCACTGGCAAGTGGAGGAGACCAAGCCTGCTACTGGAAGATGTGTGTGACAATGCATGGGTTATGTGGAGCAAACATTTCCACCCAGTTCAGTTGTAGTTATCCTTTCTTTAAACAGATGCTCAGGAAAGATTATGAATCAGCTTTATGGAAGCAAGCTCCACTTTCACATTACAGAACAGGAATAAGTTTCAAATTGCAGATGTCTGCTTTCTTCTCTTGCTAATTTCTGGACTTATTTGTGGTTAATATTTTCCTCGATGTAAAGTCTTGGAAGGCTTTCATTGTTCCACAAATTGAGTATGATCCTTGCATAGGGTAAAGCATCAAAAAACCAACTTAGAAGCAAGGAAGAGAAGAACTATCTAAAATATCCTAAGAAGGACACTGACTCCTATAAGTCAGCACATTGTAGGTGGAAAGAATTCTACATCTTGACTCTGGTTTTTTCATCTGTCATTTGACCAGGAGCTGAGTCACACTAATGAGAAACTGTCAAAAGAGAAAGAATTAATCTCCCAGTTAGACACATGATTTTACTTAGACACTGAACATTTCAGTTCAACAGTTGAAATGGTAAAACAATACAGAGAAACAAATCTTAAGCTGGGTAACCTGACCTATCTTGTTCTGAGTCATGCTTGAGGTCCTGAGTCAATACCCTGGGCTACCTCCAAACCCCTCAAAGGCTTGAATTGGCTTCAGAATTTTCCAGACTCCACTTCTCTTGTAAGACTGCTCAGAGTTTAACCATGTCTGCCTGGATCATGACTTCCAAATGAAAATTTCTTGAGAGATGTTCCCCTACAGATACTTATACCAAATTTATGCTCCCCAGCCCTTTTGAGCAAATTTTCTTGCAGATTTCAGTTAGGCTATTCACATCAGGCTGAAAGATGTGAGATAGTTCTGTAATATTGAATTGCGAAGAGGAAACAAAAAAAAGTGACAGAACTGTTTGTCTCAAATTTTGTTGTTCTTGATACCTAGGCAAAAAAATGCCTCATACTGTAAAAAAGTTGAGAAGGATGGATCTGAACCATGAACATTCCTTTAATATACTAAACTATCACATATTGATAGGATATCTCTTTCAGCCTCTGCAGCAGGTTAAGGGCACATTTCATGATGGAGAAATGTGATTTAAAAGGGCACTTGGCATAACCACAATGATAGTGGCCTTATTCTGTCCCATGGAGGCCAAACAGCAGTAGGAGTGCAGTCTGATGTTCTGCTCATGATGATAGTGAGGTCCCAGGTTTGCAGGCCTCAGAAATACTACAGCCGTTTCCAATACTTTTACCAATATGACTAAATATTGATAGTTTTGTAGTTCCAAAATATGTTTATCTGTTGTGGTGTGTTTTTGTTGTATTATTTGTAATTTAAGGGTTTGCTTTGTAACCCCCCCTGCTTTATGGTTTCCCCCGCCGCCCCACGTCATGGTTTTCCCCAGAGGCGTTGGTCTGTCCCTCTGTGTCAATCCCATTCCCTTTCTCCCAGCACCCCCCACTCCCCCCCCCGTTCAGGTGTCAATTCCTCCTCAGAACCACTCTGCTTTCTAGAGAGCTCCCCACTATTCTGCACTCCATTGGGTTCCCCACCTGGTGTCCCTCCCCTGTCACCTTACCATTGGTCCTTCTCCCTGCCACCCTACTCTCCGGATTGCCCCTTAAAACCCCTGACCCTGCCCCCTGGTCCCAGTCCTTGCCTCTGCGAAGCCTTTGAGAAATAAAGATCCTCGGAGTGACAAGCAAGGCCCATCTTGTGTATCATTTACGCTGATCCATTGGGCGACTGCGTGGGAGGGTCAGAATCTGCCGGGGGAAGGTTGCCGCGCCCCCGAACAAGCGCTGGAGAAAGTGCCCATGGCATTTATCCTTAAAAAAAAAAAGAGAGAGAAGTAATGAAATAACTTCAATTGACTTGACACCCTGATTTTAGCTAAAATCAAATTGGGAAATTGTGCATAGATCCCAAGTGGTACAAAATAATTAAAAGCTGGCAACGAATTTTGATGGCAAGTGCTAGACTACTATGGAGATAACTGGATACATAAATTAAAAATAAATACTTCTGAAACTGAATGTAATTTCAATTGTTAAAAGATTTTAAAGTAGGTAACAAGTGTCAAAAGGCTGGATGTACAGTGAAATGCTTACAAAACAAACCATGAAGTACATGTCAGTGATTTATATAACTGAGCGAATTTTGAGTAAGTTTCAAAAAAGCTTAAGGAAAATATTTCAGGGTTTGGTGGGTTTTTTGTAAACAACAACTTCTTGAATAATTAGTAGAGATTAATGGAAAAATAATTGCATTCTTTTGGAAATTAATTTTTAAAAAAGCACTGTGTATTCAAAGAACTTCTGGAATCTATTTTAAAGACTGAGAAGTAAATTGCACCTTTAAAATATGCAAATAAGGTGTTTCATTAATAGTCATCTTGGCCCTGAAAACTGGGCTGTAATATGACCCCACTTTCTCCTTTACACTGTTATCCTCATGTTATGCTGACATGCTGGTATCTTTAGTGTTACCTGGTAAAATTTGTATTAAAAATTAACATTGTGTATGGCTGAATCAGTAGTTACTTTTCTCTATCCCAAACATCCAAGTGCTCAGAAGGCATAAATACAGATGTTTGCGTGATTTTTGTCAAGGTGTCCTTGAATGAGAGGATTTAAACCTCAACAGTGTTGCTTGGGCCCAAGCCAAGTCATGTGTCCTCATTGGTCTTGAGGCTTTTCCTGTGAATGCAGCTGTCACTCCTCTGCAGAGAATCCTAATGGAATGAGACTTCTCTGTCCAGTCCCTGTCTAAGCCTATGGATGTGTGGCTGAGGCTATAGGAACCCCCAGCTATTTAGCACCTCTCATTTGAGCCTGATAGTTTTTCATGGCTCCAAGACCAACTCTGCAAAAAAAAAAAAAAAAAAAAAAAAAACACCAAAACCCTCTTAATGATGAGATTTATAAAATTATGTATTAAGCAAATTACCTTGATTAAAGATATATAAATATTTCATACTTAAAATAATGACGTGCAAGGGGATCATTTCCTGCTACATTTGAACATTCTCTATATGCACAGACTTCATTGTTGCGGCAATGTTGATAAAGCTACATTCTCCAGTCTTCAGCTGTATCAGTAGAAGCATATTGGTGTACATACAATTTGTTTCCCTTCCCTTAGGAGAACTGGGATATTAGGATTTACGTTTCCTCAGAGATTTTACAATTGGACTATGGCTGTACCAAATTGCTTGCATTTTTTGCATACTCCTGATGAAAATTGCACTGACATTTGAGCATATTCATTAGGAGGGTCATGAAAATGCAATGGTAATGGTGTGAAGTAGTTCTGCCTCTCACAAAACAAATGGAACATATTTTCCTATGGTTTTGTCTATGTAATGATATCCTATTTATCTTACACACACATTCTGTCCCTTTTCCTCTGTTTTCTGATGTTTCTGTTAAGATCCTGTGTGGAGTTGTATTATCTATGTTTTTATCATTGTATTAATGTATATTTGGTTTGCACTGGTTCCCCCCCTCCCTATCTCCCCTGGATGCCCCCGTCCCAGACCCTGCCCCCTTCCCAGACCCTGCCCCTGCCCAGAGACCCTGCCCACTTCCCCGCCCGTCCACCCAGGGATAGGTGGACAACCAGGTTCCCACGGCTACCCCTGCCCAGTCCACGCCTCTTTCTAGAAGGGGTTTCGAGACCCCTCTCACCATTCGTCCCCCTGGGGGGGTCCCCGCCTCCCCAGGACCCTCATTGTATAATCCCTGTGTCACACTACCCCTGAGACCACACCATTGGCTAGTGCCTCATCCCGCCCCCTGGGGTACAAAAGCCCATCCCCAAAGAGAATTGTCGCTCTGCTCCCTGCCCATGATGGAATGAAGACAGACCCTGAGAGTGGGACCGAGTCACGCCTCTGCTTTCCTGGCTGGCTGCCGTCTGGACCCAGGAGCACTCTGCATGAACCCAAACCTGTTGCTCCCTCACCCGCCGGTCTAGAGAGTAACAGGCAGTGCTGCTGATACAGCGTCCCCCACCCCCTAGCTGGCAGGCACCCCGACTTTAGGGGATGCACTGAGGCAATCCTGGTCATCATGTCCTGTGCCTTTTCAAGGAGATATATGTAATCACAGGTGGACTGAGTACAGCCAAGGGGAATATATCATGTCTGAATTCTGCCTTCTTTTCCATCAGTGGTATAACTAATTTAGATATCTTCCTTTGCCTTTGCTAGTAGTTCTTGAATTCTCTGGGTCTCTTCACCTCTAAAGTTTCTGGAAAGGAAAAATACACCAGGAAGCATGATATCCTAGAAAGTCATGCCTCACTCTACATAAGTGGTTCAAAAACTGCCATGAGCCCTGGCCTTAGAAGGAGACTTTAAAGATCAAGTAAATACACAACTTGGGATATGTTTCCTCAAAGCAAACTGAGACCATCTAAAAGCTTGCCACATTTAGAATGGATGATCCTGTTCTTGCCAATATCTTTGTACCCAATTTTGGCACTCGCTTGACTCCTTGGTGAGTGGATTCAATCTGCTAAATCCTCTGGGCGGAGTGGAACTGCCCATTTGGGCAGCAATCAGATCTTAGATTCATTCTGCTGCATCCTCTACCAGCACCCTTTCCCTCTGATTATCCTGACATGCTTCCTAGGCTGTGTCCCTCCCACTGGCGTTGCTTATCAAACTTTCTGGATCTACATTTATTCAACTAGAATGCAGTTAAATCAACCTTTCTTCACAGAGCTGCTCCACTGGCAGTTTTGTGGATAAAAACAAAAGGTCTGTTTCATTTGCAGTCACTTTTCTTACTGTGGGAGGCTTCTCGGCTTCCTTGTGCTGTCACCCAGCACTTGGAAGGAATTTCTAGTCTTACCCTTTAGAGTATCTTCACCAGCAAAGATGTAAATCCATAATTCCTTGCTGCAATTATTAGTGTGTATTTTCATGCTGTTAATCCTATTTCTATTTTACTTGATCATATAGAAGACTTATAAAGTGCAGGGTCCAACTATCCATTTTCTTTTGCCATGGGACATTAATTACTGACTGCCTCTAACATTTCACAGGACTGGTCTCTTGGAGCATTTGGCCATCATATAATACTTCCAATTTTTGGCTTTTAATAGTAGATCTTTTTGTTCATAGCTGAAACTAGATTTACTGCTAAGTTAAGCAGTTTCTTGAACTTCAGAAAAAAAGGGTTGGTTTTGACATTTGACAGTTAAAATTTTACTGCACTTGATAATTCTTTGGCAATTTGTTCATTTCTGCACATGTCATGGTGCTTCACTAAATTCAGCATCAACCTTCTCTATCTGTAGATAAGGAAACTAAGATACAGATATGCAGTTACTGATTTCTTAGCTCTGATTAGAACTTGGATTTTCTGACTGCTTAGTTTCTTCTTTGAATAGCTTCCCTTAACCTAGCATCTGAATTTTATTGTTTTGTCTTTTTTTTTTCTTTTTTTTTTTTTTTTTTAACTGGCCTATACTTATCCTACAATTCTAGGAAAGTATGAAATCCCACAACAGTGCATGGCAATGCTCCCCAGAATTTATGGTATAGATTAAGGTGTACAAAATATCTTAAAGCAAAAATGTGCATGCAGTTACAGGAAATGGACTTGTTAAAGATAACTGGGAAAAATGAACACTTCAAAGTTAGGGTAGTGAATAATGTTAATGTGTTTCACAGGTGGAAGTTTAACAAGCTCAGCTCAGTGGTTCTGGGGAAACCTCTGTCTCTTTGAATGTAACTCAGTTTTTAAATTATTCTTGAAAGAAGAAGGGGCCAGGAGCAGAGGAATCACAACTTTAAAGAAAAGAATGAGGCTTCTACAGGCACTGCATGCCTTTGAAAGATGGCACAAAATACAGCAGGGGAAACTTTGGAGGGAAACAGTAGGAATGGAACAATTCTTGCTCTGTATCAGTCTGAAATGGAGAGAGGAGCTGAATTCAGCTGCATGATGTTCCCCAAGGCAGCTGTATCCTTCCAGGGATGAGAGAGTAAATGGGTCCTGGTGATTGGAAGTGATTTGAAGAGCTGTTCCTTGAGAAGGCAATCTGCACTGTGATGGCACAGGGAAGCTGTAAAGGGGTGGGAGGAAGGGAAGAAAACAGGCCTACACCCAACTTGCTTTCTTAGCTCCTTTGGAGGGAGAAGCACTTGGGGAGACAGCAGCAGCCCCTCCCCTGTGTTGCTGCTCATCAGGGATCTCATTGGTGAAGCAGGAAGGGTTTAATTGCTCCTCCTGGCATGGGGAGACCTTCAATGTGTCTTTGCTGTAGAGGAAGGGAGGGGACTGTGATTCTGCTCTGGAGATGATGAAGCTCTTGGTTCATCATTCCTGGGTCTGCTAACCCAGCAGCTAAGCAAAGCACAGCAATAACCAGTTTATGGCTCTGGAGTGCTTCCTTCAGGTCTCTCCCTCATGGCATACAGAAGAGAAGGGAAAGGATGTACAACAAACTTTGGAGAACTTCGGACTGAGGTAAGTTCAAGTGGAAGCTTTCAGAGGAAAGGGAAAGTAAGTAAGAAGAGAGAGAGAAAAACTAAAGGTCAGAGTATTTATGAAGTATCTGTGCTGTGAAGGAGAGGGATACATTGAAAAGCAGAAGAAATGGGTGGGAAATAAGAATTCTGAGGGCAGAGGATCATAAAAGTTTGAGGGAGCTGATGCTTATTGAAGAGTTAGTCTGAATAGAAATTGATCAGATCCTTACAGGAGCAAATAGGTGGAGATGTTTGGGGAAGAAGCATGTCCTTGGGAATGATAAATATGACTTAATTTGCTGTAGTGATTTGCAAGAAGCAACAGGAGTGGCTCTGAAATAGATGTGAATTTAGTAGCTGAAGGAGAAGGACATAATTAAAGGGGTTTTGAGGAAAAGATATTATAAAGATAGGTATTTTGAGAATAGTGAAATAGTAATTTTCAAGGAAAAACTCAGAAGTTGAACATTTATAGGAGGAAATGTTTATGCTCATGTTGTATGATGCAGCCTTCCATTGAAAACCAGACTCATCTGTCTTTAGGAAATTGCCTAATTGTTTGATATTTGGACAAGTACTAATTTAACTTTCTAACATGTGGAGGAGGTTTGGGGTCTTCTTTTGCTTGTTTGCNTGGGGGGGGGGTTTGGTGTTTTTTTTTTTTTTTTTGGGGTTTTTTTTTTTTTTTTTTTTTTTTTTTTTTTTTTTTTTTTTTTTTTTTTTTTTGTGGGGGTTTTTTTTTTTTTTTTTTGTTCTGTTTGTTTGCTGGGTTTTTTGCAAAGCACAGGACATCTTTGAAAACAAGGGAAGCATCTTTAGAAGAAATGTTATCTTTGGCAAATCTGCCTGCAATGTCTCAGGTGTAAGTCTCTTCGGAGAAGTTTTGGTTGCTGACTGCTCCTCCTAGCAGCCATGAAATAGGGGAGTATTATGGAAGGTCTAAAGGAAAATGAAGAGTAGAGGCAGAGATTTGATTGCGACACTGGAGAAGGTGTTGATGGTGAAAACAAACAACTGTTTAATTAGGTACAGATAATGTATTAAAAGGGTTGAAGGCCAGAGGATAGATTGAAGAATGAGTTGGGGTTGTTTTGTTTTGTTGTTTTAAGAATGGGCTAATAAAAAAGAAATTGTTCCTTGAACATGTCCTGCGCTGGTAACTGCCAAGAAAGCATATGATGGCTTGAGGTGTGAGGAGGTGGGGAGGAAATAACAGATGCTGTGAGGAGAGAAAAAGTAAAGTATCAAATTATAAGAGCACAATTGCTCCAGTGGTATAGGATGGGCTTTCCTGCTTGGACAGGTCATTATTACAGGCTATGATGG
The DNA here is from genome assembly GCA_013400585.1 of Chloropsis cyanopogon. Taxonomy (NCBI): domain Eukaryota; kingdom Metazoa; phylum Chordata; class Aves; order Passeriformes; family Irenidae; genus Chloropsis; species Chloropsis cyanopogon. The sequence goes on from WEZZ01001863.1 coordinate 27,905, forward strand.
TCATTGAAAAGGAACTTTCCTTTCTCTGGATTTACCATGGGCAGATGTACACTGTGGCACTGTATTTTCATGTGAGGGAAGCCTGTAAAGCTTGTTGCATAAAAGAGTCTTTTGTTTCTGCCTTTCTAGTAACAAAAAAATTTTTTCGTGCTAAAATAAGAGGTGTGATGTACTGTACTTCTAAAGCTGTTAAAAAGCTCTTAACAGCTCTATAAAATACTTGCTGCCTCCTCCTGTGCTTTCAGAAAATTTTACTCCAATATTTATTTTGCTGGCTTACACAGAATTTCCTCCCCTTTAAAAGGTAAAGTTGTTAATTATTTCTGGGTTGTTGTGATCAACTCCCCTCCAGCTATTAAAATGTACTTGCATTGTAGTTTTATTATTGCTTGCAAAATATTGGAAAAAATAATTTTGCTAGACAGTTGAATTTGAAATATACATATTGACTCAGCTATGCAAATGGATCTTTTATGTTAATTTCCTGCAAATATTCAAATGGTGGAGTTTTACGGGAAAAAGCACTCATAAAAGCAAGTCATTATGGATATTCACTGAAAGTGACTCTTGAATGGTACACTTGAGCCTAATCTTTGAAAGTCATGCTGTGTGGGCTAGTTTACATAGGTCACTTCAGACTATAGCAAAAATTGCAGCATTCAAGTAGTCAGCACTGCACAAATTGGAGCTAATATTGGTTTTAAGGGGTTTGCAGAAAATGATACAAAACCAAGCTTACAATCACTGCAAAATTCTGCATTTTTTCAGAACTCTCTATGAACAGAACACAAGGCAAAATTGATAAACAAATTAGATGTCAAGATTTTTCCCACCACCAATGAAAATATTTCAAAGCAATTGTGCAGGTGCAGAACACCCATGGTGTTTTAAGAGAGAAATAGATTACCTGAAATTCTCAGTCATCCCAAGAATTATGATTCTGGGAAATTATTTCAAATTGTAAATTGTCATTGCATTGTGTAAGTATAAAACACACACATGCAATTTTACATTGTTTGTGCACACTAGCTTTGTACAATTATAGTTTTGAGTAAGTTTATTGCTGTATTCCCTTTATTCTCTTACTTTTTCATCCTACCAGAGGATCATTGTTACAAAGTTAAACACTTGAAATTTGGCAATGGTTGTGTTAAGCTTGCCTTTTTTGCAAATTTAATTAGTCCCTGTGGTTTTACCATATTCAATAAGATGTTCCACTGAGCAAATAGGAAAGTTTGAGGGCTTATATTTGATTTTACAAAGATGATTTCTCATATAAAAGGTTGCTTCAGAGCATCTAAACTTTAGACACGTGGTCTTCAAATTTTCTAATCAAGGTACAGGCTGCTGTATAACAAACCAGGCTGTATGGTTTCTTTTCCTCAGCAACCTGCCCTGACCTCCTAGAGCCTCTGTGTGTCTTGAGACTCTCTGCTATCCGTAGGATAAGAAAACAACTGCTATGGAAAGGGTTTTTTTGGATAATGCTATCAGCCATGGACAGGGTGTTGAATCATAAGGATCAGGAGGCCAGTTATGTCACAACTTTCTGGTGCAGGTCAGATTCTCCAATGACATTGGGGTTGCTTAAGGCACCCCACGGGCTACTGAAAGCTTTCTTTCCTGATGAAATGAACAGTTATAACTAAAAGCTTGAAGCACTCAAATTATGTCACTTTCTTGTTCCACAATTCTAATTCTGTTAAATGGGCATAATGTAGTCTTCATGAGAATTCATTGCATAATTTATAATAGCATACATTTTTTTGTCTGGTAGGATTCCCTCTTTTCATAAATGTATGTTAAACAGCTTTCAAACACTCCTGTGAATAGGGTCTGTATTTCCTGCAAAATCACTCTCAGGTTTTTTTTTTTGTTTGTGGTACAGTTTATGTTGCATGCCTGTTCTTGGTTGCAAAGGCCTTTAGATGCTTTCTCATCGTTTAACCTCCTGCAGGTAGTTTATTGATTATACTCCTGATGAATAACAATGTAGTGATCCTTGGTCTGGGAGATTGTTGGCCTGCAATGTGGTTTTGCAAGGTTTGTACTGGTGTCTTGTGTATTTGGATGAAATATGCAAAGGGAAATATATTGTCATTTCTGCTTGTTATTTTGCAGAATAGAGGGTGTAATGTGAGACAGGGCCATTTTTTTTAAGTGAGCACTATTGAAAAATGCTGTAGTCTGTCTGGGAGGTGGTGAGGCTGTCAAGTATTGGCAGAAGTTAACAGAAAGTGCATTTTGTGATGAATGTATCCTTACTTTCCTTTCAGACATCTGTTAAACCTGTAAGGATTCTTGGAACAAGCCTGCTGGCTGCTAGGAAGGGATGGGAGCAAGCAAAACTTTATTTTACTTATTTATTTATTTCTTGCTTAATATTTCACAAATGCCAAGAAATACATACAAGCGGGTCTGGTGTCTTTCACCGCTTGGTAAGCTCCTACCTTTGTCAGGCGCATGTTCCAGGCTCATAGCTGTTCCCATTCTTTGATGTCCTGAGATGGTAGCTAACATCTAGGATCTTATTACCATATTTTCTGTCCTTTCTCCTGTGTGTTCTGTAAGACCTGGTTTGTTCTTGATGTGCAAGAGCTCTGGCCATTGCACTGTTGATGGTACTGTGGTAGCATGTGGTCTGACTGTATTTATCTAGAAATGCTTCTTGGGCTGAGTTCTTGCACTGTGCCTCAGACAAATGGTCTCCCCCCAGCCCTTCTGTGGTAAACAAAGTTCTTTACATTTCAATACTTTAGGGCATGTAATTCTGACAACAGAACTACGATGCTGAATGACTACCAGAACATGAAAACACTGCAAAATGACTGATAACACTTCAGCAGGAATTACTATTTATCTTTTGTGACCTTAGGAAAAAGATCTGTATTAAAGCAGAGACGTTCCAGGAATGGTCAAGGAGCTTGTCTAATATGGGATGAAGGGCTTGTTAAAATGCATTAAGAATTATGACAGAGGATGATTTCTTAGCAGTTGTATGTGTTGCCAAAGAATTTTGTCACTATGCAGCCAGTAAAAGTCCAAACGTGCTAAGGTGACAAGTTACTGTAGGAAATAGCAACACAACTGTAGGGAAAGATACCGGTCAGGTTGCTCCTCATGCAACTTCCACAATACAGATAAAATTTATAGATGCTTCGTATATTCTCAGGGGACGGATTAATTAGTGCTTCCCTGTCCAGAAACACACGTAAACAACCCGCTGTAGCTCACGCTCAGCTCAGTGTCGACACTTTTGCAGCTTGTTTGTGCCCGCTGCGCATAGCGCTACCAAAGGGAGAAACAGGATGCGGGAAAAACGCGCCGGAGGATATTCCTTCGCTGCACAGTTCGGCTGTGGAAAGCGAGCCCAGCGCGGCGGTGCCGTGCTGTGGAGCGGTGCTGCGTGTCCCAGCGCTCCGCTCTGCCCCTCCGGCCCGGGCGCGGCGCTGCCGCTTTAACGCGCGGNCTGCGCGCCGCTCCCGGCCGGGCAATACCGCTAAAGCAACCCTGCCACCGCTGCCCCGGCCCGGTGCGCGCTGGCGCTCGCTGTTAGAAAAAGCTCTACACGGGACAGATGGGGAACGTGGTTTTAATCAGCTTTGCCGAGCGCTGAGAGGAGCAGCCGGCGTGAGGTGGGCGGCGGGGTAAGGCACGAGGGGACGATAGGAGCACCGCTCCTGGCTCCCTGGGGAGCGGGGTGTCCCTCGGGAATAGCGCGGTGGGGATGACAGCTGCCAGGGAGCGGTGCGAGGCTGAGGTAAGCGCCGGGGGGGCTGTAGGCGTGAGGTCTAACCAAGTGGCCCAAAACCCTCAGCAGAGACTTTCAGAGGCCGAAGTGCATACCCCGGTTTGCTGCCGTGTCCCGTGTCCCTTAGTATCACACACAAAGCCAGGTGACGCGACAGATCCGGGATAAACTCTGCTCGGCCGTGAGCCTGCTCGCCCTCGAGCTGGCCTAATCCCATGGCCTTGCCTCAGAGAAATGTCTCGGCCCTAGCCGGCAAGAGTGCGCAGGTGGGCCTGCTGGCTGGAATCTGGACGAAGAATTCAAACCCTTGGAAACCCTAGCCGGGCATCACCTCTGTTGATGCAAAAGAGCAGGTTCCTGCTACGGACTGTGTCTGTTTTCTGTGGTTTGCAGATCCCGGCTGTCACCCACGTGTGTTTCGCTGGCCAGGAGATGTAGATGTCCCTTGTGATTGAGTCCTTGCACGGGTGTTCTGAGGATGAAATGCTGCATAAACTCTTAAAGCACAGCACCTGAGGACATTGCTGCCGACATGGACATCATTATTTATTTACGTTTGCTTTAACCAGGAGGAGCTTTTTTGTAAACATGAATTGCCGGGCTCTTTCCTTGCGATGTCGTTTCTTGTTTCATGCTATTGAAACATTAATCTTAACTTATTATGACTCCTTTTTGTTGGTCAGCTCTCAGGGGCATTTCCCTAGGCTTGAAAATGTGGGAGCTTTCAAGAACGTGTCAATCGTGCCAACTCAAGCCACTTGTGGGCTGCCAGACCGAAGTACTTTTTGTCATAGCTCAGTAGCTGTTCAAAGTATTATATCCTGCACTCAGAGGTTCTGTGTTCAGGAATGTCCATATAGGTCATCACCTTCGTCCTACAAACTGCTACTTTCAGAAGGCCTTGGTACCTGTATCACAGAGGATAAGAGGGACTTGCATCCAGGGTCCTCCAGCAATGCTTCCAGTTTCATTTTTCATAATCACAAGGATTGCTTCTCTACTCCCCGTCTTCCAAGGCTTGGAGCTTCATTTACGTTAACTGTATGGTTGAAACCTGAGCAAGAAGGTGTAATGTAAGTAGTATTGAAGGTGTTTACTTTCCTGGTGCTCTTAAAAAAATTGATCATTGTAGTCACAGTCTTTATTATCAAGCTCTTTAATCTTTTAAAAGGTGTGGTGGGAAACTGTGACGTTTATAGAGCCGTATTTAGGTTGGGGTCTTCCCAGATGTCAAGACAAGTGGCTTCAGTTTCAGTGGCATTGACTCAGATGATAGTCCAATGGTTTTCAGTGTTCAGAACTATTAATGCATAATGCATATGTCTTCTCAAAAAGAGAAATTTGTGTTTCACAAATTCACGTTCCTTCTAAAAGCTGCTAGAAAATTATGTTGTCACAGGGTTGTGCTGTTGCTGCTTTCATGATGGAAAAAAATTTATCTAAGATGTTAGGACTTCTCCAACACAAGTTTGTCTTAAAACCAAACACAGAAAGCCACCAAAATGTATGTATTGGACATATAAAAAAGAGGCCATAGTGTTCCTGGAAGATCTGGGGAATGTTGTCCGACTGGCAGACTGTGTTGCTGCTTTAACAAATGATTCTACTATTTAAACTGCAAGTGCAATTTCACTAGGTGCTTACAAAATAGAGGTGGCTGAGCATGTTCCCTTTCCTATTTGCCTACATGTTGCATTTTCAGGAAATACTGCTGTTAGAAGTGACCTTTCAGCTTGACTGGGTCTTACTATAATGAAAAACCTGCTTTTTGAAAAACGCATCCCAGATTCTGCAAAAAAAGTTGTCATTTATCACAAAATGCAGAGCTTCCTACTCTTTCTTACCCTCGTTAAGATCTCTTTAAAATAAAGCACACAAAGAGTATAGTTTGTTCCTTCAGACTACCTGCCACAAATGATTTTATGCTTGTGTTCATAACTTATTCTTAGAATGTAGCTAATGATCTGCTTTGTCGAGGCATTCTTGATACTTATTTTGCATGCTGCTGTGAAATAGTTGCTTGTCTAAGGGTAGCAAAGTCATCAGAAAAAATAGAAATATTAAAATAATAATGAAAAATTATAGTATGTTTTATGCGGTGATAATTACCTTAAAAAACTTGACCTAACTGTAGAATTTGTGGTTATGGAGTGGAAATAAATGATATCTGCAGAGCAAAAGGGACTTCTGAGTTGAAGTTAAATCATTTCAGCTGGTGGAATGTGTAAAGGCATCTCTGGAGCTTTGGCCTATGGTTTTCTGTATAATGGTTGAATCTTGAGTGTCAGAGAGTCCATTTCTGGTGTGTTCCCGTGCCATGAATTTCCTGTCCACGCAGGAGACGCATGGGCATATCAGAATCTCCTTCAGCAGAGCACATGCCTAACTGAAGCAGAGGCATCCTGCTAATTTCCAAGCAAGCTGTTGCAGTGATGTGTTGAGTGACTCTTTTGTCAGTGGGATAGGCTTTGATGCATGGAGCCTAAAACAATGAAATGTTATGTCCTTAGTTTCAAATGATTAAGTGCTGTGAAGAAACCAGACTCTACTGGTTACTGATAAGCCATGGACTAGTGCAAAAGATTAGCTTCCAATTGCTGCTGCGTTAATAACTACACAGGGTACATATTCCTGTTCAGCGGGTTTTATAGATCACTTTAAAATTTAAATGTTTTTATTCAATTTTTGTAATAGATCACTTCATTCCTATGCCTTGTGAGATTTACTGCTATTCAACATGTAGGAAAGACAATGGTAAAGCCCAGTCCTGAAACTGAAGAAGGACAGCAGTTATTCCAGTGGTCAGGATGATATGTCACTGTCCAGTTGCTTTTGTTTCACTGGCACAGAAAGAATTGTGTTAATTTTTCTTTTTTCATAAAAGGAATACTGAACTCCAGTTCTGGTGGAGCAGTTGTTGCACATGAATAGCCATTGAAGCTTGACTCAGAAGGCATCTTACAAAAGAGAAATAATTTACCAGCAGACTAAGATGCTTTCCTTTTTCTTACATTGGTTTAGTGAGTCCTTCAGGTTGGCAGATGAAATTTGACTTACTGGATGTCCTACATTTTGCAGTCCCTGGTGGGGAATTGTCCCTGTAACATGTCATTTGTGAGACCTTTTAAACCCCCGTATCACAGCAGAGGAGTCTCACAGAACTGGGATGCATTATAACGAAGTCTTTGTGTTCCCACTAAAGCATTAGGAAGATCAGCCAGAATGAGCTGCTCATTTTGCCAGTAGAATGATTGAAAGTTTAACAAGGTGGTTTTTTTTACTGTCAAAGTGCTCTTACATCAAGTACAGCCGACCCCTGTGTTTTGGACATGCCATAATAATGTGTTTTTGTGCTGAATTTTATATGGTCTGTCTGTGAGAATGTGTACTTAGGAAAGAAGCTAGGAGTGTTGCTGCACAGTATCCCATTACATCCTGTGACATTCTGATAGGCATGTACCCATGTAAGAGAATTGCAGGATTTTTCTTAGAAGTTACTGTGCTAGCTGAAATGAAAGAGTGATGTGAGGATCCAAGTCTGAAGGCCCTTTAAAGATGCACATAAGCAGAGACACCAAAATTTTTCTTCATCAGTTTCATAGAGCAAGTTTTCTTATGTGAATGTGGGAGACAATCCACTTTGACACAGAGAGAAGAGTCAGGTCATGTTACAGATTTATCTGAAGCCCTGACGTTCTTCTAAGATGTTTAGTAGAGATATTTGTAGGCATGCTTTTAAGTCACTGCATATTGGGAATATTTAAGAAAAGCAAGAGTGAGAAAGCATTGACATTTGTACTCCAGTCTTTAATTTCTTTTCCCCTCTAGGCAGTAAGTGAGCGGAGTTCTTGCCCCTGAGTTTCATTCTAGCCTCATGCTTCCTCTCTTGCTGCATGTACTCATCAACTAATATAATTGCCTTCAGTAAGCCTGTGTGTCGTCTGTATGTAAGCATTAGCACAATATAGGGAATTGTGTATGATGATAACCCTTCACAATGGAATAGGATAAGGGTATGGGTACAAGCTTTGCATTTGTGAGTAAGCATTACAGGCAGCTTATATCAAAGTAGTGTAAACTGGAGCAAGTTCAGATGCCCAGAAGATATTGGCGGTGGCAAGAAGTGAGCTGAGACCTTTTACAAGCAAAAGGATCACCAGGAATGGCCTGATTGGGAAGTGAGTAGCACACAGATTTTTAAAACTTTATTTATCTAAAAGACTAAAATCATATGGTACTACTTATTATGCATTCAGATATTTTACATTAGGAAGTAGACTGAAAGGGGCATCTGATTTTGAACCAGTGCAGATGTTCCCATTTGCTCCAGGTAATGTGTGAGCAGCACCAGTGCAGCCATGTTAGATTCTCTAGAATATTTTTCTCTTTGAAAAGTGACCGAATGGATTTGTGTTATTGGCTTTTTTCCCCTCCAACCTCACCACTGACATATATATAGTCAGGTACTGGCTCTGTGGGACTGCAGGTTACCAGAAGTTGAAGACTTCACAAAGAATAGTGGCTTCTCTCTGTAATCANCCTATTTCACCTGTGTTAGAACTAGTTTGGGTTTTTTCTTTTTTCTTCTTCCTTCCCTCTCTTCTGTTTTCCCTCCTGATTTTCCTCTTTTACTAGTAAGTCACAATTCACGTTTGTTCTTTCCAGTTTTCAATGTGATGTACATCAAGGTCGCTTCCCTTCTTAAAGTCATGACACCTTTGGGGATAAAAACAATGTGGGGATGTTTGTTTTAGATAAGTAATATAAACAAAACCCTGGATTATCCAATTATTGTTTATCCAGGAGCTGGGTAAATCCAGNAACAGGAGGAATTAATTTTTCCATGGATTTAAAGGTGAATTAGTGAATAATGGCAGTATCAAAGAAAAACCTTTTTGATAGTTTTCTTTTATAAATGCAGAGTAGATGAAGATAATTATCAGTAGATAAGGGTTTTATGTTTTCATTTTTTTGTCTCTGAAATATGGGTAAGTAAACACTAATCTCATACAAATTTTATATGCTTCCCTCTTGTGCCTTAGTGCACTAATTTAGTCTGGTGTAACTCTTAAAATATTTGGCTTTTCATGGGTCAATACATTGAGAACTGTATTTTTTGAGCAGCTCAAATGGGAAGGGTAGAACTGTATAATTTTTTCTTGTATTTATGATTGCTTTAATAAAATATATAGTTGTTACACAAGCATATGGAGCCTGTGTTTTCTCAGGACTCTTGACATCATGGTAATTGGATTGGCAAAAACATTTCAGCAGCTTGAAATGCAAAATAGATTGCTATGGATGGTATTCTCTGTACCTTATATGACGTTGTTGCATTTGCTATTGATGTGACTTCTTTGTGGGGAAAAAAATTCCTAATAAGTATCTGGATATCCTTCTTGGCTTGCTGTGGTTTCTTAGGTTAGAGAAAGACACTGCAAAGGGGAGAGTGTAGGGTAAGTTGGTGTTAGGGCTGCCTTACCTGCACAGATTGGGTGGAAAGATGGAAGACTTATTAAAAAAACATGTAATTTGTACTGCTTTTTGTGGTTATATTGCATTTGCCTTGTTAGATTAAAGAAAATTAAAGTGCCTCCATGGCATGTACTAAGTTGCACAGCTTTGTATGAAAAGTGTGGCAGAGAC
>WEZZ01001878.1:0-14501 GCA_013400585.1 Chloropsis cyanopogon
AAGAGCATTCAGTTTCTGGTTTAACAGTTCATGAACTGGCTTTTGTTTTGACTGATGATGTATTCTTTCTTTTCAGACATCTGGGAGACTCAAGATATATGCTAGCGAACTGTGCTTCCCTGTCTCCCTAAAATGGTGTTCCTTCACCTAATGTTCGTCTCTGGGTTCAACAGTACTTCATAAGTCTTGCTATTGATAATATATCATCTCCAGGATTACAGAAATGAATCGTAGGCAATATAGCTATGAAAACCTTTCTTCCATCAACCAGTCAGCCACCTGATATAGGCAGAATTTCATTTAGTTTTTACTCTCTTGGGCTCATTTTCCTACAGAAACTTACATATCACATTGCTTTTGCTAACAGACATCCAGTCTTTGGCAAATAGTCATTTTTCTCTTCTGGCTTTATCACCAGGGCTGTCTGTCTTATTCATATGGCACCTATTGACTAAAGACAATGCAAATAGGCAGGTCTCATAACCCATAATTTGTGCTTTTTTTCATTTTTTATTTCATTTCCTTCAGTTAATAAAAACCAATTTTTTTTTCTTTATTGCTAGTTAAAGGACTGAGGTAGATCCTGTCTTTATAGGATACTTTCAAACATAGCCCAGTCTATTAGGTTTTAACTTGTGTAGACATTGCTCCAGCATCCTATCTTCTCTTCCAAAACATCCTACAGGTGAGACAAACTGTGCTAGCACCAAGTTCAAGTGTAAAGCCAAAAATATTCATTCATATTTAGCTATTGTTTTTAATTTTCAGGTTTAAAATCTTTATGTTTATTCATTAAAGAAATATTTCAAGTGTATATATCCATAATTTATAATTAAATTTAGGGGTTTATTGATGCATTCATTAATTTATAGGTCCACTCATAGATCTAATGATTTTTTATTAATAGTTTATGATAAATAGTATAGTTTATAATACTGATAAGAATACTTTATTAGACCGAAGTAAACAGGAAAGAGTAATGGTTCATGCTTGCAGCATAATAATGCTTAAAAACTAATATGATTGCCTTAGGCCTTCCATCGGTCTTATACAGATGACAATGATTTATAAAATAAATAATCAAATTTTTTACTACTCTTGGCACAGGTACTTGTAAAATACATTCAGTATCCTGCCTTCTTCCTCACTTTCCATGGTGTTTTCTCTATAAACATTCTGCCAAATGGAGAGAACATTCCACTCTCCACTTGATTCTCCTCCTGTGCTAAGATCTGTTCCACACCTGTATATTTTTCATTCATGTTGTGCCCTTATTGATTCGAGGCAATTTATTAACTGTGATTAACTGTGATTGTTCAGAGACATTTTATACAGACAGCTCTTTCTTGGTGTGGGACTTTGGTCTTTTATAGCTGTGGACACATGGCAAAAAATAACTTTGTGTGGGAAGCCTTTTTGGTGACCAGCAGAGCTGCTGAGCAAAGGCTTACATAAGCATGGGTGGCAGCCACTAACCCTTTTCTGAAAGTGTCTGAATTATGTTCTGAAAACCTAGTTTTAAATACAGATGAAGTCTGCATTTTCTGCTGTTGTAGGAACTAGCTGTGTGTTGTAACTATTTAATGTCTGTTGGTTTGTTATTTTCTTAACCTATAAAAAGTTGATGGTATGTTCTGTGTTCCCTAGAGAGCTGTGAATCCAAATTAATTTATTACAACGTGCTTTGGAATCTTTAAATGTTACAAAACTACTATTGATTAATGAAACAATCCTTTTTGCTAAAATATTTGGGAAAATAGTGGGCATGGGTGTATCTTGTCAGATCCAGTACACATTCATACTAATGTATGAAAATCAACAAAAGGCCATTTACTAGCATTTGTGTTTATAGTTTTTTGAACTTATCAGTTAAGATCTGTTAGGCGTAAAAAATTCTTATTTTCAGTATTACTGTTCTGATTTATCTTGTGTGTTGGCTAAATTAATGGCGTAATTTATTCTTTCACAATAGTAAAATGACTAAAAATTAAATAATTCAACTTTTTCAGAGGAAAGAAGAGCAAATTTTTCGTAAGAATGGAACTGTAGATCATAGCTTCAGCTTGATCTAGGAAAAGATTGAAGATATATGAAGTAGTTCACATACTTTTTCAGTAAAGAAAAACTGAAGTTAAAATTTTGGTACAAGATTCTTGAGGTTTTCAGTGCCATATATAATTGAATTGATAAATAGATATGATATTGAAACTTGGATTGAATCTGTGTTTTGTTACTGTATGATTCATAACCAGCTTCATTGGTTAATAGGCCATTTTGAGGGAATATAAGATATCTAATACAGTTTCCAGATAGACAGCTGAATCCTTTGTCATAGACCTTATACTTTGAGTGAACAGACTAAATGATCTTTTAATGCAGATTTATATTCCAAGAGGCAGAGAACAGAACTCATGTCATTTCTTTGTCTTTGGGTCTTTGCCACTGAGAACTATTTTAGACAGCATGTACTCATGCAACCTGTTGTTGAAAGAAAAGAATTAATGCAGAAACCCAGGAGATAGAAAAGGTTTGTTTTCCCTAAGCAATACAAAGTTATTTATCTTTAATTCCTCTTCCAGAAGACACTCTAATATTGTTAAATTCTTCAGTGGGAATTGTTGGAGCCTCCACAATAATAGGGTAGTGAAGCACCTTCTTAAATGTCTTTTTTTTCCAGTCATTCTCATTGTTGTAGCATTATCCATGAAATGCAGGACCAACAGATTTTTATATTTGGGGGAAAAACCAAACAAGGTGTAAAAGAATTCAATAATCCTTTACATTTTGAAGAGAAAAGAGGAAAAATAAAATTTATTTCAAAAGCTCTGTTTGTAGCCTCAGGAGTTCAGTATATCAGAGTGGAGGTATTTAAATAACAGAAAAAATAAATCTGTTATAATATTACCCAAGAAAAAATAGATAATTGCAATACCTTTAATATTTAAAATTCTTCTCTGAATGCCTGAGATGTAGAAAATTTGAATAAATACTAGGGTAATCTCTTTGTTGTTGTTATTTTAATATCATAATATCATTTTAATATCAGAAGCAGGACTATGTTTTCCCATACTGTAAGGAAGGATGATGGGATCACAAGGAAATGGGAGTCCCTAGGAGCTAAAATTCTTCCATGCAGTTCCTGCATTAAAACATTAAGTTGTTTTTAAAGTTTGTGTTATGCTTCCTCTTACTTGCCTAGTCATATGATCAGCTTTTAGGGTGGATGCAAGCTTGGCCCATCTTTCATTCTATTTCCTCCCTCACTTTCTCTAAAAGCCACTGTTCAGGAGGTCACTGGCAACAGCTACCTTGTCTTTATGTTCTTTCCAGTTCTACTAGATACAAGAATTTTTAGCTGGTTGGTTGGGGGGTTCTTGTGTTGTTGTGGGGTTTGTTTTTTGGGATTTTTTTAAGGCTTCCATTTACATGGTTTTTAAAAATTTTCCTAATATGAGGGGGAGGATTCTGGATCTGCATCTTAGAGGGTTTTAAAGACTGGTAATGCTGAAGAGCAATGATCTATTTATAACTGTAAAGTAGGCAATGATAAGTTTCTTTACTCTGTTGTAATGCTAATGGAGGTTGGAAAGTGTGCTTGAAAGGGAGAGATGCAGAAGAGCAGAGCCTTCAGGACTGTTTGGCACTCTGGAACCCACAAGGACCCATGAGAGCATCTGGTTGGGACACCTGTTCTGCAAGTTGCCTGTGATAAAACCTCCCATTGTATTTAAACAGAGACTAGTTTCAATTAGTCAACTGCTGCCTCCAAAAAGGAGGTTATATAAAGCTAGCTAGCTTTCCGGAGCAGCATTGTACCTTCAAATGAATGTACCTGCTGGGGTAGGGAGGGTGTTTGATCTGCTGTGAGTGTTGCTGAATACCTGGTTTTCTGCATTGTAGGGTACCACAAGCAATGTAATTGTGCTGTCTGATGAACTTTCACACCTAATGCCAAAACTTGTTCTGACATTCCACTGTTAAAGGATGTTCTGTGTTCTATGAAGCTTAGCTTATCCAAAATCAGGTTAAGGAGGCTATATTTTGTCCTTGATTTCAGGTTTTATTGTGTTTGCTGAGCATCCTGACTTAGTGAAAGATGTCCCTGCCCATGGCATACTGCCTGGACTAGATGATTGGTAAAGGTCCCTTCTCACTCAAATAATGTTGAGATTTGGCTAGGATACAGCAAAATCTCGATCACAGAGCAATGTAGTCACAAACACGTAAGTTAAAAGATACTGTGAATAATATTGAGAAATTTAAATACATCCTAAACATGCATGGTATATTTTTGGAAAAATTAAATTATTTTTATTATTATTAAGAGACTTTTAAATACAGAAGGTGGTGTCTTTAAAGAGCTTTTCTGAAAATGATCCTATGAAATTCAGTATGCGTATGTAATTTAATGAATCAAGAGTCAAATTAGTAGTAATAAAATAAAGGAGTCATTTGAATTGAAAATGTTCTGCTACAGTTTCCACTACAGCAGGTGATCAATAACATAGTGGAGTGGAAAAACCTGCATTGATTCCACCATCCTCCTTGTGCATATGCTTACATTTCTGGGACTACATCAGGGTCTACTGCTCCAATGTCTAATAGTATTTTAAATCCCTTTTGTTCACACTACAAAGCAAAACGTGTTGCCCTTTATGATCTGGGGTGGCAGAATCAAGAAAGCTTACTGTGTACAGCTGAAACAAACAACCCTATGAAAATAGGATTGATAACTTTTATAGGGATATTTCCTTCCTTTGAAGGTGGGTGGGGGAGGGAGTGGGGGGGAGTTTGGGTTTCCTATTAACGTAGTAAAGGTTAAATGAAACACTCACTCACTCTGAATGAAAGTAGCCTCAGTGCCCTTGTATCCTTATGAAAAGCAACAGAAGACCTGGGAGCTCATCGATATTATAGCAGGGACATTGTGGGCTGCTGAAAAGAAAATGAAACAGCTGAGACATGTTGGAATCCTTAGTGCAAGAGGTAAATGCCCAATGTTATAAGTGTTCTTCCTCACTAAAACCTTTAAAACACAAGCACAATTTGTTGGCAGATTTTGTCAATAACTGGAGCTCAAAGGAGCAAAGATATTGCTAAGCATATTAATTTTGTTTTGAGTGATGCTAGACCCTGTACTAGAAAAAATACCCAATTTTAACACATTAATTTTGAGGATTCCTTCTTCCATGATTGTGGAATGATTAGTAGTACATAAACTGCATAAAATGCCCAGCATAAAAACAAGTCCTATTCCAATTATATTTTTTACAATGCTAATAGTTGCAGCTTTAGCATTTACAGGTTATATTCTAAACTCCTAGTCATCGGTTTGGTTTAAACACCTAAGTATTTTAAACTGATACATTTTCTTTTTTTCAACTTCCCTTTCAGTGCTAGAGCCTTAAGGTTTCTGTTCCTTAGATGTATTTCCCTACACTCAGAGGTTGAGGTCCTTTAAAAAACCCAAATTTTCTCACTTAATATAACTATATTAATTGCTATTTCTTAAAAAAATAGAAACAAATTAACAATAAATCAGTAAATAATTTAAGATTTTTTATTTAAATCACAGGACTTGACAATATTGATTTTCGGTTAAATCAATGGACGTTAAATTAATCCTTCTTTATATGACTTTACAAAAAAACCCTTATATGCTGTTCAAAATTTAATTAATGGAAAACCAGATTGAAAGGAGACCTCAAGGATTATCTGGTCCAATCTTTTTGGCAAAAACACTGTCTATACAAGATGGCCTTGTCCCTGTCCATCACCCTGTCCAGCTGAATCTTAAGTGTCTGATACTGGGGTACCATCACTTCCCTGAGGACATTATTCCAATGTCTGATTGTTCTCATTGTGAAGATTGCACTCTTGTGTCTAATCATAATCTCCCAGGAGTAACTCATGCCCATTACCCCTCATACAGAGGGAGGCTGCATCTTCTTTGTAGCTGCTCTAGAAATACTGAAACATAGCGATAGGTCTCTAAGCCTTCCTTTCCAAAGTCTGAAACAAAACCAGTTCTCTCAGCCTTCCCTCAAATGGCAGAATCACTGTCCTTTGATACTTCATGTTCCTCCTCTGGACCCTTTCCAGCCTTTCTGCATCTTTTTTGTAATACTGACTTCTGGTCTGCAAAATTACCTCTTTTTATCATGGCATTCTTAGCTTTTTACTCCCTAAATAGAGTTGATTCTCTTTTATATGTTACTGCATACATTTTTAGCAGTCAGATTTTTTTGTAGGATTCTGCTGAGCTCTTGTAGCTCCACCAAAGAAGCACTGTGCAAGAATATTCTAGTCATAGAATCATAGAATCATAGCATGGTTTGGGTTGGAAGGGAAATCATTGCAGTCTTGATGGTGTTCTCATCCAGCCTTCCTCCTGCCAGCCTGGAATGGGCCATACACCAGCTGGGGAATTGCTGCCCTGGTGTAGTACTGCTCCAGTGTCCCCACGGTGCCATGCTTCAGGTGAGTGCCAGACAGGTGCCAGTTAGGTCATCTGGAGATGTCTTAGTGACACATGAATTCTAAGAGGGGGAGATATTGAGCAGCTTTTTGGCATCTTTCTGGTATCAAAGGAACAAAATACACTCCAGACCCTGACCTGCTATTTAATTAACTTACCTATCTGTCATGCAAGTATTTTTTGACGTGTTGTGAAATCTTCATGTCTAGAATGCTTACATGTGGAGGACCTTTGCATTAGAATAAGGTTCTCTGATGAAAATTGCTGTATCAGCACAACCAGTATGAATATTGTTTTTAAATTCCACTTGGTACGTGCCACTTCATTGCTTTTGGTTACCTTTCCTTTTTCATTGAATAAATGTCACTGCCTTTGTAAATGCTGTTCCCTGAAAGAGAGAAAAGAGTTTTCAGTTTTAAAATCAGACAATTGCTATTCATAGAAACAAGTTTTCAGCCAATAAATACTATAGAAGCCTGGATTGAAAGGTCACTGCTGCTATAGCCAGTCAGGGTCTGTTTTATTAATGGGAGTAAGTATTATGTGTCTTTGTTGCATAATGTGTTTTGCTGGAAGGTGAATCTGTACAGCAGTGAGCTTTCTCTAGAGGCCTATTCTCTTGGCTTTATGTTGAAGACAGGCTTCAGCAGTAAATGGCTTTAAGCTTGTCAAAGAAAGGTTATTAAAATTGTTCCCGCCTTTCAGTCCCCATGCTCAGTAGGTGCAAAAATTCAGTACTGTAGGGACTTTTTTCTATTTAGTCATGCCATTTGGCATTTTGCCTATAGCTAAAAATTAGATACCATCTGGTTTAAGCTCACTAATGATTCTGCATTGTTACCTGAACTGGCTCACTAGTTTGTTGTTAGTAGATTAGAAATAAAGTTGCCTTCTACTGATTGCACTTTTGTTACTATGTTTTGTTAAGATTTTAAATCTCAGTGATTTCTTGAGATGGTGATTTGAAATCACAGTTCTTCTGTACTCACAGACTTCTGTACTAGTGCTCTGGGTAATGTTGTTTTCTGCTGCTTTGATACAGTTCTTTTATCACAATATATGCTTATAATGTAGTGGGACCTCATCTGCCTCAGGGCCTTTAGAAATTCACTGACTTCTGGAGTGAGGTGACTGGCAGGAAGTTAAAGTGCAGGTGCTGAGGTCAGAGTTGCTACTTTGCTGAGCACAGGCATCGGGTGAAAGAAAAGTTGAGGGATTATTTGGGGCTCCCTACAGCAATAGTCATTGGCACAGGAACTGCTATGAGCACAACTGAATCTGTCAGGGCATGCATACTTTGGCTACAGGTGACAGGAGGCTTCCACAGAAGCATAATGGCATAAAGGGCCTGGGCATAATGTCTGCATAAAGGAATCATCCAGAACAAAGATGTCTCCATGATGGTCTGTACTCATGGAGTATATCTGGAAGCTATTCCTAAACTTACAGGTGTTTTGTGATGGCTTCTGTGACACTTGTTGACTGGCAAAATGTCGCTGTCATAGTAGAAATCTCTTGGATGTGAATCAATGGGCAGTGGAGTTTTGCTCTGCTCCACAGTGGATGCTTACCAGCAGGGAGGAGTGTCTCTCTGTGACACTGAGCAGCCTCTGGCCTTGGACATGATGTGGGCTTGTTCCCAGATCTCACCCGTGGTAAAATTGCTCCTCAGGATTAAGGGATATCATAACATTTCTTAACGAACTTTACAGTTTCCTGATCATTCAGAGTAGTGGAAGTCCAGTGTAACTGGATACTAATGTAAGCTCATGAGCCTTTCTTTTTCTGATGGTACCCATTGCAATCCAGACACATAGCACATTTTGTCCTGCTGGAGTGTGGGAAAAGGTATTTTTCCTAACCCTCTAGCCTGAATCTAAGGTGATTTCAAAAAGAGGTATTAGAAAGCATTAAGGGACTGTTTTGTGTGACTGACAGATCAAGGAGCAGCATTTTTATTGAAAATAATAAACAAGGACCTTTTTTTGGTACTATCAGAGCTGGGATGTGTGCCTGTATTCACAAGATTAATTCAAGTCCTTCAGAGACTGTCTAAGACTTTCAGAAAAGTCATTTGTGTGATCAGATCAGCGACACCTTGAAAAGCGATTGTTTCTCTAGAAGTGCCACTGATAATGGAAACAGAATCTTCTCTCATTTTGAAAATTGTGAAGTTTCTGCCCCAGCTGCTTCAGATTGTATGAGGCCAAAACCCAAATGGTTTTGCTATGTTATATTCTAGCTACCCAGCAGTGCAGAAAAGTAATCTAAAGACGGTCCTGTGTGACTTTTTGCCAAAATCTATTCGCTTAGGAAAGAAACCTTAGAATTTTACAAGCAGCACCCTACTCAGAAGGTAGTCTTTAAAGCCTTGAAACTGATGCTTCAGTCTGAAACTTGACTCTAGTACACACTTAATGTTATTTCTAGAATATTTTATTGTCTTGATGCTGTGATACAGGTGGTAATCTCTTCATGATGTTGTGATAAAATTTGAATAGACCACTTTAGTGCAAAACAGGAACTGTTTCAAATTCCTTGAGTTTAAAACTTTTAAATTATACTTTTCAAATATTTTAGTTGCATTGTTTTTCATTCTGGTACATATGTATAAACTGGTAGGTATAATGGTGTCATTTACAAGGAAAATTTCTGTTTGTGGGGGGAATCTTTAGTGCTGTTGGCAAACACTTGCATGTAAGACCATTTAAAATGGTACTAAAGCATGCTTTGCATTTAGCTGTGACAGTTTTCAGTACCTACACATCAAAAAACCAAGATGGGCTCTGATTGAGGTATATTATGTTTTGAATTTGAAAGGTTTTATAACTACTTCTCCTTCTCACAGTTAATAGTTGTACTTTTGCCTGTGATTAAGGCCTTGCTTGTAGATACTTAATTTTTGGAAGAGTCATAATACATGTCTGTGTAGGTTTCAAAAAGAAATTTGGTGACATCTTTAACTCTGTTCACATTATTTTTTCTTAACAAGTCCAAGCCACACCTATCACACAAGATGTCAGGTATGAATAACTTACAATATTTGTTTCTAATGCACATTGCCTTTGGTTTCTTTAGTTTGCTTAATGACACATTATTCATAGCTTAGGGCAGAAATGCTTTTACTTAGCCAAATGCAAGGAACAAAAACTGTGAGTATATATTATTCTAGTTATCAAAATCAACTAATCTTATTATACCTAAATTCTTCTCTCTTTTTCTGTGATTACTATACAAAATTCAGTGACATATTAACTATTCACTAACACAAGAAACCTTTAGAGAATATTGTAGGATGTGGGGTTTGGATTTTGAATATGAAATTGCTGGGAACTTGTTTTAGGGGCGTGGTCATGGAAAATAAATATCACTTCAGTGACTGCCTGACTTAGATTTCAGCATGTTTTTGTTCAATATAAGAAAAGTCTCAACAGATATTCCTAATGATGAATTCATTGTCATTTAGAAGATGCAGCTATTAGTTTTGCAAAAGGCATATTTGTTAAAATGTAGAATTTAATGAAAAAATCACAAGGGGAAAGAAGTTAGCAAACAAGCTGTACTTCAGTTGGTGAAAAGGCCCAATAACTTTTGAATGAAGTAGTTGAAAATATTTTCAGACTGGTAATGGTGAGTGTGCTGTATAGTTGAA
The DNA here is from genome assembly GCA_013400585.1 of Chloropsis cyanopogon. NCBI lineage: Eukaryota > Metazoa > Chordata > Aves > Passeriformes > Irenidae > Chloropsis > Chloropsis cyanopogon. The sequence continues at coordinate 10,131 of WEZZ01001878.1, forward strand.
AAGGATCCAGAAGGATCTATAGTTGAACAGGATCTAAAAGAATTAGTAAAGTTCTGTGAAAATGGACTGTGGAAAACCAAAGTAGAGAAATTTAACAAACTATGAACATAGAAATAAATGAGATCTACCTCATAAAATGCCAATGACAAGCACAACATATGTTAGTTAATGTAATTTCTAACGAACATGAATCAGAGAAAGCTGAGGCACAAATAATAGCACAGAAGTGGAGAAATTGTGATGGAAGAGAAGAATGAGGGCAAAGAGAAGAGTAGAACAAAAGAAGAGAGAAGATAAATGCATTCAGATTATTCCCCATAGGTTTTATATCTCTAATTCTTAGATATCCATCAGAACAGAATGGTTCTGGTGAAGGACTTCATGCTTACAGGACAAGGTTTATACAGATTGCTACCCTGTCTGCATAGCCCTGGGTCTTCCTTGCAGTTTCCCTTGCTGAAGCTGAGAAGGGCTGCTTGGAGGGTGTCTTAAAGGCACTGGAGGAGGAAAACAGCAGCCCCTATGGGCAAAGGTGCCAGAATCTGTAGTTCAGCAGGGAAAGGAACAAAATGAAGTCATCGTTTTCTTGGCTGAGGATGTGAAATCCCACCAGAACAGTGAGGAAGATTTTGCATGGACATATGGGTCTTTGGTATGAATACCTCTCACTGTGGTTCCCAAAGCCTTCCATAAACATGAAAGGGTTTCCAATGTAAAAGTCCAGATCTAAATGCAGAATTCCTAAGAAAGTAAGGCTGTGTGGATCTGAAGTTCTGGGCTGGCTGATTTAAATATTCTTGAATCAAGAAGTTTGGACCAGGACATTTATTTTGGATGTGGGTGAACCTTTCTTTCTCACTCCAGTCCCAGTTAATGTTCCCTTATATTGAAAATATTTGGAATTTTTTTTGACTCAATAGAAGTTTGAATAATATGCAGTGCTTTTTGTATCAGATTGATAATTTTACTCTCCTATCCAGGGAGTGTTAGTTCATAATCCATTCCTATATTGCTCTTTATAACTAACATTTGTCTTACATTTTCCATTAAAAAAATAATCTTAAGGGTTTTAAACTGTAAAAAATGTTAACTGTTGCTGCTGGGCATATTCCTCAGGATGAACATTTTAGAAGAGTTCCTGCAAAAAATGAGTGGAATGAGAGAAGGGAGAGAAAGAAGCAGCAATTATTCTGTGGCCATCAAACTTCTGAGGGCTTTGTTTTGCACTTCAATAATCGTTTTAAGTTTGTACTTCTTGTTACTCTTTTTGTCCAGATATTTCTAGGTTATACAACACTAACCAGTGTGGTAGGGGTCTTTTTGTAATTAAATTGATTGGATTGAATCCTAAATTATCTTTATGGAATTTTCATCTAATATATTTCTATAGTCTTTAGCTAAAATTGCTTCAGATCTGATGTGAAATTATTATATATTCTTTTATTGGTTTTTTCCCTGTTCTGGGAGATGACAAAACAAGTACAGGCAGAAGACCTCAAGAAAGGTCCATTTATCTGGTTGTTTTCCTGCCTGATGCTGCCAGAAGGGAACAGCCGCTTCCTTCTGTTGCTGTGTGGGTCAGCCTACTCAGTCCGAGGGACTCCTCATCCTCCTCATCCTGCAGCTGCCCAGGAGCACTGGCACTCTCTTCTCCAGAGAGTTAGCAGCCACTCCTGGGCTATCTGTCCAGCACAAGTAGATTATGCTATGCAAAGTTTGTAGCTTTCTATTACAAACACCTGCGGAAGCAAATGAGCCAGGTCACCAATTTGTGACTTAGTAAAACAAGAGCAAAATATTTTGGGAATGAAAGAGCAACCACTTAAAAGACAGTAGTGCAGCATTATGACATGGAAAACAATGCAACCTGAAAAGTTTCCAAGTGTAAAATGAATCTATGGTTATTAAACCAGAAATCATGCTACTCACACCTCTGCTGAAATCATGTCTAAAAATGGAGAAAAAGCTTTTCCCAACATTGTCATGTAATAGTCATGTTCCAACTCATGTGATAAAATACCAAGTGATAGAGTGAATATTCATAGAATATACATTTATTTAATGTGAAGTTTTGTTCCGGGTGGAGATCATGTCCTTAAAAGCTTATTGTAGTTCTTGTTACAAAAAAAAAGAACAATTGTCTTTTCTTCATTCTGTTTCACTATTCCAAGACAAGTGCGATCATCTGGGACTTTTTCTTTAGGGATGTGGTTGCTCATTAAATGTTGTAATCTCTGTTTTTCCTGAGTTGTATTTTCACATTTAATCAATATGTATACAGCTGAATCTGTCACGAGGCCTGACCCTCATACTCAAAGCCTATTTTATTGAAAACATTTCTGCTAAAGCAGAGGAAAAAAATTTATTTATTTCTTTGTAATCAGTATAGTAAGTATAGTGACTTCAGTTTTTTTTTAATAAACACATTAGAGAGAAAAAATTCATTTTGCACATGGAATCAATGGTCTTCAGATTTTCCTTCTCCTACCTCGAAGCCTTACAGAAGTCAAGCAAAGAGAATCTTTTTTCTAGTTTTCATTTGTGTCTACTGTCATGTCTGGATGGTGAGACGTTTTCCACAAAGGACAAACTCAAGGAATTAAATGAGTTTTTTGGGTAGGGCAGATATCCAAGGGCTGTTTGTACAGTTCACAATTTCTCTCCAGAGCTGTAAAATCATCAAGCAATGAAAAACATCACTTGCAGATCAGAAGCAAGAGAACACACAGTCATACTGTAGGCGTTCTCCAGCCTGAAATTATGTTAAAACCAATTACAGTAATAGACCTTGTGCTGGCTGCTTTAACTTCTTCATTCTACCGAATCTCAGAAGAGGGACAAATTTACTGAAATGTGTTTTGAAACAACTATTACCATGAACACAAATACTCTGTTGAATAAGAAAAGTAACATTCTTCATTTTTTCAGTTACCAAAGCCTCTTCCTTCTTTAAACTTTCCAGATCCATTCTGTGAACTGATTGCTTTTCAAAACCCTGGGGTGAAGTCATACATTCCTTCTGAGCAGGACATATTCCTGTGTCCTTGTAGCTGGCAGGTTCTCATAGTGCTCTCAGAGCCTGCAATGCAGCTTGGAAGTGCATTTTCTAAAAGCAGCAAATTTTAGGTATAATTGATACATTCATTCTCTGTGCACAAGGCACTTGCTGCTTGTCTCATACCACCAGTAGCAGAGCACCAGCTCCAGACTTCCTCCCACCAGTCTGGATAGCTACCAACCTGTAGGCAACATCCAGATGGCATGGAATATTTTTTTTGAATTGGTGTGTGAAGTAAGTTCAACAAACAGCTTGTTCTGCTCCCCAGTTAAAAACCATATGGAAGATGGGGAACAATAGGGTGGTGTAGGACAAAGAGAAAGTCCTAAATGACCACTGCTTCTTTTTGCTGTCCTTCGACAGCAAAAGACACAATAGGTTTCATGGTCAGGAATTACATTAATAGCAGAAGAACCTTGTATTTATAAGGTTTTAAGTTACTGATAAATTTTTTTTTAAATATTCAAGAGTCATCTCAGAATGGTCTTGAAACATTTTTTGTCACCTCATACATTCTGAGAACTTGGGGCAGGCAAACACTTGCAAACAACTGCAATTTCACAAAATAACACAAGAGTGCAACTTCTATCTGACTGGCAAAACCAGCTTCACTGATGAAGATTGTCGCTATTGGACATGAAATGACACACATACACTTGATTCAAAGTCCAAGCAGGAATGATAGAAGTCTTTATTATCTGACTCCAATTTATAGAAATATGAAATTGGACAAATGGAGTTCCACCTCTCCAACCACACTGGTCTTTTCTCTTCTCCTCCAGAAAGAATGTAAACTAGCTTTATTTACATGAAAGTGCGTGAGAAACTCCACTACAAAAGTGCAAACAACCAGAAGGCTTTTGAAAACTGCAAAAGATCAGGGCGACAGAAGATTATTCCCTTTTCAAACTTGTATTTTGATGGATGTATCAGGCCATAATGCTGTGAAGGAACACCATGATAGCAAACTTGTGTCTTTAATTATCTGGGCAAAGAAATTAAATTCCTTTGATTGACCTGCAATTAAAAAAGTTATAATTTCCTCTGACTTGTTTTTGAAGAATTCCTTTGGCTTCAGTGGATGCATTCATGATCTTTAGGGGTACCTGAAATTAATCTCTGCTGGGTAGGTGCAAGTCATTTTAAAACTGAAAGGATCTGAAACTCTGTGAAGATAATACCTATGTTTTAGTCCAAAGTTTTGGCTGCACCTTGTTTAGACTTCCATCGTGTAAGCTGGCTACTGATAACACTGCAGATGCTGTGCCATGGGCTTCCATTACAGGAGAAAGACCTCAGGAACCAGGCAGGAG
>WEZZ01001919.1:1749-13363 GCA_013400585.1 Chloropsis cyanopogon
GCCTATACAGGGGTTGAACCCACAGCCTTGGTATTATTAGCACCATGCTCTGACCAACTGAGCTAAGCTAGGGGTCAATGGATCAATTTAAAACGTCTCCAAGTAAAAGAGGACTCACTGCTGGAGTCACACTACTACAACTCTTCAGTTTCCAGTTTTGAGGTACCTCTTACACTTCAAACTGGCTAGATATGGTGTTTTTGCTGCTTTCTGTTTGCCATACTCATAAGCCAAAGTGTAAACCCCATTAGTCACTGTAAGACTATCCATATCCATACATATATACATATATATATATGTAAATCCCCTATATACCTATCAATACACCATGTTGAAAGCTTCTCAATTTGAGTCTTGTATCTGCCTAAAGGAAAATTTGGTATTTGTGCCATATCTCAAATAGGACAGTGTGTCCAACACTTGAAAGCGAAACTGGACTCTGTTCCTTACACCCTGACTTTGGGTACCATTACAAAAGTTTTTTTATACCTCTGCCAGTTGTAATGATGAAATTTGCAATGATCTTTTGGGACCTATTTGTGGGAAGAAATAAAAATGAAGATGTATTATTATTATTACTTACAATCATGTAGAACAAAGGGGAGCTGCTTGTTGTTTCTTTGCTTCCTGCCCTCTCACTGCCATGTCTTAAAAACCTCTACAGTGCCTGCTTCCTTTACTTTCTTTCACCCTCTCCTTATGTACACATATTTATTCCCTCGTTGAGTTTCTGTATGCCAGTGTGCAAACTAGAATGAACCTTCTCTGCCTAAATTTAACTAACCTGAAAACAGGAGTTCTTAATGGGAGTGCTGACACAACCTTAACTAAAGCAGTGTGAACACATTGCTATAATTTATAGTGTCAGTCTATATTCCAAACAGTTTCTCTATATACTGTGTCCTCCAGTCAAACAGGAAAGGAAGGCACTGCAGTGAATTATTGTGTAATTAATCATTTGACCATGAGGGACTCATTTACTAATTAAAAATGTAAAAAGAGTAAATTGAAATAACCAGAGACTGCTAAATCATGTCTTTTGACATGTCAGCAGCATTGTAATATATCATAATGTATCAGTCAGAGACATCCAGATCCTACATATTCTGTTACCTTTTACTTCAGAGCTGCCAAAATCAATCATTATGCTTCCAATGCAGTTCCTAGTGTCATTCATACAACCACCACGGTGTGGTAAATTGAGATACGAGATACCACTCAGGCTGATATACGTTCATAGTATTTGTCAGAAGTGTAGTATTCTCTGTTCTGCTGACTGTGCCAACTCTGAGCATGTCAGCAGTACAACTCTTCTGTGGTCTCTGGGAAATGAAACTGTGGGTTGGAAGTCTAGATTTTGGGTCTGTCCAGATATTTCTGTCTCTGGAATATTTATGGCAGATGGAAGAGACTTGTGCCTTACCTACAGCTGTGATCATACTTTGGTATGCTCGCACAGACCTGCCTTCACTGGTCGATTACGGAGCTTTAAGGTGTCTGTGGTACTGTGGATTGAAGGATTTGACATATTGCCGTGCTAGTGCTGAGGGCCATCATCTATGGGGTCATGTAGAACAACTGGTTGGACACAAGAACCAGAGACATCTTAATCACAAATTACTCTGCACTCCTGAGTAGGGATATTGAGGCCCAGATCTGCACAGACTTTATGTGTTGTGACTTTTTAATCTACCACAACATTTGGCAAGAATTCAATTTAGAGTTTTTTAAGTAGTGGTGGAAATTTCTGTGCTGTTTTGTTTTACAATGGGGTGAGGGAGGGAGGATATAATTTCCTATTATTGGTCTTAACTTAAAAACATTTGCATTGTTAATTTTGTACTCTGAAGCTGTGTTTACTTTGTGTGGGTAAAAGATGCAGATGAAACTATGGCTCCAAAAAGCTGGTAGACATGTTAGAAGTACAGTTCTCATTTGCAAAACAGCTCAACAAAGTTGCAACTTTTATTTTGTCAGATTTCGTCTGTGTTCAGCAGGAAACTAATCTACATCTCATGCTGGTGGAAAGATTTTTTTAGTATGATTTTATGTAAAATCGTCTGAGGGAATAGAGCTGTAGTCTCTTTCTTTAAAATAATATAGAATTAATTTGCTTAGCTTTAGTTTGAATGGATCAATTCTTGCATTTGCATACTGATCCATTGAAGAAAATATATAGGCCTTATCAGTAGTGTGGTTTGTGAGTTTTTTATTGACATTGGAATACAAATGAAAAGGATAATATGCCAGTTTAGCTCTCATTTTCCAAGTTGAGCTTCCAGACTTGTAGCAGGGATTTTTATTTTCTTAACTGGAGAGACAGATTGAGTTATGGAGGCTGTTTTGTGACAATAAATGTGTAGCCTTATTATGATGTTTCCCTCAAAACCATTTACTTCAGTAAATGCCCAGACTACTAAGCATTTAATGATATTAAAGATTGCAGGTATTAAAGTTTTCATGCAAAACCTACTGATTCATTCCCACGATAGGGCCGTTTGCATGCTAGAATTACAAAAAATTATTTTCTTTTTGAACCTTTAATTCATCAATTTATACTGATCTTGAAAGTAGGAGGCAAAGAAATTATATTTTTTGCAGCTGGACATTAGGAAACAAGTAATGGTTTTTCATTGAGTGGATAATTGTATTAGACTTTGCTCTGAAGAGAACCTGAAATGCAAAAAAAGCATCAGTTATTTGCTAGTCCTTAAAATTAGGAGGGGTAAAAATATGTTGCAGGGGGAGAAGTTTTATCTGTTTCACCACTATAGCATGAGAAATAGTTCTATTTAGAAGAATCTATGAGTATACAAAAATACTGACTGATCATGCATTTTTAAAATATTTTTCAAAGACAAGCTTGACATTACTATGGAAAATACTGTTATGTTTAACTTTTAATTCCCAAGGTTTCATGTTTAGAGTCTGGAATAGTGGTTTCTGTTCGCAAACATATTGTTTAATAGTTATCTGCTCTCTCCACTTGTCTTCAAATACAATGATTTAGATAGAACCATAATGCACAAGAGCAACTTGTCCCCAGAGCATTATACAGAATATAAATTAAGTGATATTATAACAGAGCCCTCACTTAGCTCAGCATAATGAATATGAAACATCATGTCCTAGTGACCAAGGTCATGGTATGAGAATGAATTACTCTATTAACTTCGCTTTTAAGTAGTATTAGAGATAATAAATGAAGAGATTTAATGGGATTTTGATAATATTATTCATGTAAAAGTCGCATACTTTATCTTGCAAAAACAATTAAGATCTGTTTTGAAGATATTTTACACTTTGGAAATATGATGCTTAGAAGGGTTTACTGCATGTTGCAGAATGCATCAGCATTAGCCAGTAATGCAGATAATCTGATAAAAATCAAAAAGCTGATTTGTATACCATGCTAATTCAGGATCATCTTCTTGGCCCTAGGTATTGTCCAAATGCTCCATAAGATTATGGCAAGCTTTAGTGATATTAGATTAAATGCAGTTCTTTTGCTTATAACTTTTTTTTCCACAAAAGAAAATTACATTCATCATTCTTCTCTATAAACCCTCTTTAGTTGCCTGCTAAGTAGTACAGAATATCGTATTTTAAGCCTGGTATATTACTTTTTTTTTTTTTTATCCAGACATATTTAAGCCTCCTCTGTCAGTTTTACAGTATATTATTTCAGGGATATAAAGTTTTGTTATTATTGTGATACCTCTGTATCTGAATTATAAAGAGACTTAGTAATTTGCCATGTGTTCCATAGCATACTCACATGTGTTTGAGGAAAATATAAGAGCAGCTGATAAGAGATAACTCTTCAGTTTGCAAATGCTCCCAGTGCATGGAAACTTAATGCTATATTTGGTTTTCCAGGGTTTGTTTTTCTTTTTGCGGGTTCTTGTTTGTGGATGTTGTTTTTGCTTGGGGAGTTTGGGGGGGTGTTTGAGGTTTTTTTTGGTTTGGGTTTATTTCTTCCATTTCCCAAGTATTTTCATTTGTTATTTATATTGCTATTTTAAAAATAATTACATGAGGATAGAATAAAGATGAAAAATTCTGAATTTTTGGGGTGAAATCTGCTCTTAAAATATAGCAAAAAGCATTAAGAAATCTTACCACAACATGAGTGTGGACAATGGTAGTATATCATGACTGTTCAACAGTCCAAAGTACCCAAGTTCCCAATCCAAAGTACCCTCAAGATTTTTACAGGAAAAATTTTTTTAAGGAAAAGCATAGTGCAGTTTGGTGTTCCAGAGGCCTAATAATCTGCTTGTGAACACACACTTTTGGACAGTACAGAAACCANTGTGTTCCATAGCATACTCACATGTGTTTGAGGAAAATATAAGAGCAGCTGATAAGAGATAACTCTTCAGTTTGCAAATGCTCCCAGTGCATGGAAACTTAATGCTATATTTGGTTTTCCAGGGTTTGTTTTTCTTTTTGCGGGTTCTTGTTTGTGGATGTTGTTTTTGCTTGGGGAGTTTGGGGGGGTGTTTGAGGTTTTTTTTGGTTTGGGTTTATTTCTTCCATTTCCCAAGTATTTTCATTTGTTATTTATATTGCTATTTTAAAAATAATTACATGAGGATAGAATAAAGATGAAAAATTCTGAATTTTTGGGGTGAAATCTGCTCTTAAAATATAGCAAAAAGCATTAAGAAATCTTACCACAACATGAGTGTGGACAATGGTAGTATATCATGACTGTTCAACAGTCCAAAGTACCCAAGTTCCCAATCCAAAGTACCCTCAAGATTTTTACAGGAAAAATTTTTTTAAGGAAAAGCATAGTGCAGTTTGGTGTTCCAGAGGCCTAATAATCTGCTTGTGAACACACACTTTTGGACAGTACAGAAACCAGCACCAAACCTTATCCTGCTTCCAGAGAAATTCAGAGCATTGAGACCACCCTTTCTTTTTTGTGAGAGAAATGTGGACGTTGAAATTTTCTGCTCTGCTTGTTCCTTTCAATAATATCTCCATCTGTACATTGAAAGAATTCTCACTGAACTTCCCGTAAACTTCTTCAGAAGTCAGGAGAAATACTATAATTTAGCTTTTTTCTGTAAGAGAAGTAAGAACAAGATTCTTGCCCACTGTGACTTAGTGTGTAGGCAATCCAAACTTAGAAAACACTTTAGGGTATTCCATGCACTTGCTAACTTGCACTTTTGGAAAAATTGTAAGGTATATGTTTTCCTGAGAGCTCACGACAATGGTTAAATGCCCTGACTTTCTAAATTTACCAGCTACACAACTTTTAATCTTGGGTGAGGAATTTTGTGCGTCTGTGGGGGTGGAGGGTCCCTTGTGTCCCCGGTTAGCTTTCTTGGGGGGACTTCGTCCCGCAGGCACTGTCTTCAGCTTTTCCCCTGGTCCTTCCTAGCTTACTCAGCTGAGGAGGGTACCCGGCGGGGCTTGACCTCGTGCTGGAGCCTGCGGGCTTCCCACATAAGAAACCAGAAAGGCAAGAGCGAGTTGGAGAAAGTTCTTTACTTCACGATGGTACAGCTCCAACTGATTGCCGCGTGGCTCAGAATGGCCCATCCACGGGGCGCGGCCCTGCCCGGTCCAATCACATAGCAAGGAGGGAGACATGACATGCAACCTGACCAACCCCTTCCCTAATGGTGGGGATTTCCAGGATTTCAGCCAACGAGGAGAGACCTCCGGGGTCACCTGGGGAGGGTCCTCAAGGGCAGGGGTGTGGGGCTTGGTGGGTCTCATCTCACTCATTGGCTGATGGGAGGGGTTGGAAGCTGCTGGGGGAAAACCCACTTGGGAACAGAGGGAGAGGGGGAGGAGCCGAACCGGGGGATGAGACCATTATAAATCAATACATAATAAATAAAATATAATAAATAAATGAACGAACTGCCACATGTGTCATTGCACTTAAGACCTAATTCAGATTATATGACATGCTTGAAAATGTTTCCATTCTGCATTTTGGTGAGGTAATCAAGAACAGGTTCACCCATGTGCACTGTTGGGAATACCTAGCTGTCCAGTCAACTGTTTTCCTACACACAACACTTCCCCTGGTGAAAGGTAGCAGGATAGCCATTTCAGCTCAGTTAAGTTTCAAGAGATAGTTTGGTGCATTTATTGCATTTCAAGTTGCAGAAAAATTCCGTCCTTTCAGACTCTTGTGCAAAGCAGAGTGCCCTGGGGAAAATAAACCATTGTAATTAAGACTGTAACATATCTCTTCAAAGCACAAGGTAGAGCCAGGTAAATGAGCTCCTTGTCCCATTTATACCAGCTTCTTAATTATGCTTAACGTGACCAAATCAACTTGATCTGGCATCACTTTTGCAAGTGTAAATAGACCTAATGTTTCAAAGGTAAGATCATGTTACACCTCAACTTACAAAATATGTATGCATGTGACTGAAGCAGATTGAAATATATTTAATAAGCTGAGGGACATGTATCTGTACCATTGGTGGAAAAGGAATTAAAGTATTAGTTTCTCATATTTTACGATTAATGTTCTCCTTTGCATAAGACCCAAAAGTCTAGCTAAGATCATGATAGGCATGTTGGGTTAAATCTTTCTTTGCTATAAAGTATCGTCATTACATCTCAGCTAGCTCTAATAAAATCCCTAATATCTATGCACGTCTGGAGCCAAAATAGGTCAGCTCATGGGCTATTGCATTATATTTTATTATTTAAACTTTAAGTGATTAGTTTAGCACTTAAAAGCTTTGGAAAGAATTAGGTTACTGTTCTTCTCTTTATCCATAAAAACTGACATGCAGATGGACACCAAGACCTACTCCATGTTTTCTCTCAAGGCTTTTCCCAAAAGTTAAGTGCTGTCATTTTTTCCCATCTGTTAATTTCTGCACATTGTGAAAAATAAACCGGAAATGAGGTTGTTTTCCTGATTTTGAAGAGAAGGCCACATTTTGTCTGAAGTCTCAGAAAAGGCTTTAAAAATGTGCGCTAAGTAAAGGGGGAAAAAAGCTCCTAATTTTGTCTCGATCTGAATTTAGGTAACAGAAAGAACATGGTAAATAACCTGATTCCAGCAAGGTCAGAAGGACTTTATTCATCAGGGAGGGTTTTTTTTTCAATTGTATGTACAAGGAGCACTTAAGAAACAAGTGGATATGATTTAATTAATTACAAGCTCTGTTACTTTCTGAGATCTTTTGTTCATGCTCATAAAACACAGAAAATGTTGGAATCTAATTATATGCCATGCTATACAGTTAGTTTATTGTTAGGGAGGCCTATTCTGCAAGATAATTTTCTAGGGGTTCCACTGGCATTCACAGTTCTTTAATTGGTTAGATTTTCTTTCAGGGCTTTATTTTAGTTTATGTATCAAAATGGACAGTGAGTCAGTCATCTGATAGAGGGGTCCAGGATTTTAAAGACACATCTCATTGGGTTAAGTTCATATCTAAACTTTATGCCCACCACTGCACTGATGGCAGACTTGAACATGATCAGAACCCTTATTCACCACACTAGTGGTCAGGAACCTGATGTGGGCTCACAGCCTAAGTGAGGAAAATGTAGAGGTACAGAGCTTTTTCTTTTAGGAATTATTAAAATAGCTATAGTCTTTGAAAAGTAACACATTGCTAGTTTAATTCTCTTTTCCTCTAACTTAGTGCTTGACATTTATTAATCAACCTGTGTCTTATGTGTTATAGAAATAGGTTGTGGAAGTAGATGGAAAAGCTGCTGGAGTTTTGAAAACCATTTGGACTGAAACTGGTATGTTCAAGGCACTTTACAGAAAATAGCCACAACATTAAATCCTAAGGAAGAACAAAGAGGGCGTGCATCACAGCAGCCCTTTTAATATAATAGGAAGCAAGAGCCTGTTTTGTCTTAGTTTCTGTTGGGAGTTGAGTCAGTGATTAAACCCATTTGAGGACCCTGACTTGGACAGAGATGTGCAGAAAAACAGTCATTTGGAACTTTCAGTTGCATAAGACAACTAACCAAAGTCATCTCAGAAGGAGGATTTAATACTTCTTATCTTCATGTTTTCATGCTGTTGCCGCACTTAATTTTAATGGTGGAAATGTTCAACTTTTTTAAAAGACAAACTCAGACAATAGGAGAATGTTACCTTTATTTTTTGTTTACTTAAGCATAGAGAGTATAGAGAGCATATAAAAGTGGGGGTTTCTATTTCTGTTATTTTGTTATATGGACATTAGGAAGACCAATATTTATTAAATTCTTACTTGTTCTCATTTCTTCTGTTTTCATGCCTCTGGTTATCAATATGAGAACAGTAATTTTTTCCTGGTCATGTATCTCAACATCCTCCTTGCACCTTCCTCAGATGCAAACTGGATACTACTTAAATAATAGGGCCCTTTTTAGTTATGCATCATGACAGAATAAACAAGGAATTAATTACTTCTATCTTTACTGAAATATACATTTCTGTAATCCATTTTCTATTTTCTATAAAAGACTGTCTCATCTGAACACTTTTTTCTTGACAAATGTGTAAAATGACTGTTTTAAAATACTTTTTTTAATTATGAGGAAATGTGAAAATATTTTCTTTTTATATCCTAGTCAGAAACACTTTTGGTGGACAAGTAAACCCAGATAATGCTAATAACTTCTAGCTAGACTTGATCTATAGCTCTCATTGAGTCAAGTCTGAAGAAAAATGGTTCAACACCTTAAAAGTAATTAAGACCTTTATCTGAAAAACAGTTATATATGTGCTTAATTTAATGAATGTAAATAATCCAATTGACTCAAATGGGAATATTCATAAGCATTAAGTTAGGAACAATTTGCAGGATCAGGAAGTAAAATCATCCATTTTCTGCCAAATGTTGTGTAAATTTTCTGAGGGTTTCCCATGTGTTTTGGGGACATAGAATAGGTTTTCTATATACCAGGAACATCTTAAATCCAGGCTATTCTGCCATTTTCTCTGATTATGGTGAAAATTTCATTATTATGAAAGCATGTGAAATAAGTGTTATAGCATCAAGATTTTCTCATTTCTGGACAATACTAAATCCTTGCTTTGATATGTGAAAATGTAAGCTTAGGCTGTGACAAACCCCGACTGTATTCCAAGACAAGCTTTTGGACCTTGTCAAATCTATAGAAGCTTTGCTATTGACTGTATGGCCTAATTTTCTGTCTAGGTTTCCTGCTTCAATACAATATCAGCTGTGTAGCTTTCCTTCCTTTTTAGGTAGAAAGAATGGGAAAAGATACTTAGGCCTGTAATCCTTAGTTCTTACACACATATCACCTATGAATTCTGTGTTTCAAACTCTTAACTGTATGTTTATTTCTTTTTTTTTTCCTTTTTTCCTGAAAACAGCCTAAAATTTAATAGTTTGTATGTATTTATATAATAGAAAAAGATTAAAAAATACAACCTTTCAATTCAATGATAGGAAAGATTCCTTACACTTTTTCTAAATTGCTATAAACTTGCAAATTGAATTAAATTGTTTTGTTTGTTTCATGCATAATTGACAAGGTGACAATTAACTACATGGTACATTGTCCTTTGCCTCAGGTCTATAACACTAAATTTGTGTGCTGAGAAAATAAAAGAAATGAAATGGTGTTCCAGAATTCAAAAAATCAAAGCAAACAAAAAATTGATTACTTTGAATAGCTTCAGCTGTTTCATTTGTATCTGCCCCTACCTGTTAGCCTAGGCATCTGCGTTTAGTACTAGTTAATCTACTTGAGATCTCTGTAGTATTTTGTAAAGGAGTCTTCATATTGGACCGTAAATAAACAACAAACCTATCTAGGTATTAGAAATCAAATTATAGAAATATCTAAAACACCCAGGAAAACTACAAAGTTGAGTTGGAACGAAAGCTGTTTTCTTCCTTTTGTATATTTTAGGTCCTTCCTCTGGATGACCATACTGGCAATCCAGAGCAGCAATGTATCTCTTTCTACACCTAAATTGCAAACTATCTTGCTTTCTATAAATGAGTGAATTTACACAAATGGAATTTTGGGGAAAAATTGTTGAAAATGAAATTCAAAATATCCTCATTAGAGTCTGCATCAAGATTTGTACAAGTATGGCTGATAAAGAGGCAGACATGTATTGCAGGTGGCCAAAATATGAAAATGAAGAAATGGAAAAGCTAATATGCTTAATTTTTTTTCAATATATATAAGACTAAGTTGTAATTAGATAATCAAAAATATTACATAAAATGTGTCATCCCAGGAGAATCCACAAGACCCCAATGTCTATCGTCATTGATTTGAGTGTTGAGATGTGTCAAGGACAGACAAGGTCATGAAGCCAAAGCAATAATGCAACAAGCATAGTTACAGATTTAGAGCAGGCTTGACTGTAATGTTCTTGATATTTCTATTAAGAATGGCAAGCACATCACAGTCTACTGTATTGCTGTTGGAGTCCTAACATTCTTTGCATTGCATTCTTATTTATAATACATTTCTTTTTCTTGCATGAAACAAAACCAGGGATGTTTTCTTTAGGAAACAAAATAATACACCTCGAAGATTACTTCTTTATCCAATGAAAATTTTTAATATCTAAATTTTGGGCTATGCATATTTGATCTGATGTCAGTTTTCTCTTTTCNAAAGCTCTTTCTGTGGTGTAATGTCCTGTTGGCAAAGGCAGGCACAAAGGAGAAGGAAGGCACTTCTGCTGTTGCCTCCAGCTTCTTCAGCAGAGTGTGAGCACAGCCATGGGCTCTGCATGTCACAGCTGTTTGTCTGCAGGAGAATAAATTCTCTAAACTCTGTCTTTCAGCCCTTACTGGATTAAAATAGCGGCAACAATAATTTCATCCATTATATTTTATCTGGAAATAAATAAAGAATTTTTTGTTATCTTGAAAGAACAAATTAAGATTTTGATTTTTTTTTTAAGGGCAACTCTTTCCTGCTTCAGTTGTACCATTACAATTAGCCAAACTTGTAAATTATAATAATTCCCGGTCCTAGAATGTTGATGGAGACAACCAACTATACAAAAGGATGTACCTATTTCAGGTAGTGCATACATACTTGCACTTAAAGGCATGTTCAAGGAATACTTCAGGCAAAACCTAGAACCTTTCTAAACACTGCTATCATTTTTTAAATGGTCAGTTTCCTTCTTTTTCCTTTTCATATCAAAATTTGATTCCACAGTGATAAGAATAAAAGAGAATAAATTCTCCATGTCCTTTGCTAAGTAGAAAATTAATTTATCTTAATTTGGATGAATATAACTGGTAATATAACTGGTAACTGTCTCCAGNCACACAACTTAAAGGTGATTCATAAGGAAGTGGTGCTAAGGAATATGTTTAAAACCTAGGCTAAAAGAGCTGAGGGACATCACTCAGAACTCTCTCAAATTTAAAAGTCTAATAAACTGTGGAAGGAGATATAATTTTTCTACTAATATTTTGAAAAATAGTAATTTTCTTAAATACTTCTGTTGTGCTGTTGTTTTTCTGAAATAATAATACTACAGTAAAATACACTGACTCAGCTGTAAATAGAAATTATGTTTACTTTGGCTGTTTTGAAATGCTTCATATTGACTTTTTTTTAATGTTGAATTTAAATGTAAAAACCTTCATGATAGCTTTTGATT
>WEZZ01001919.1:15139-26287 GCA_013400585.1 Chloropsis cyanopogon
AAAAAAAAAAAAAAAGGCTTCATAGTTTTTATCTAATAACATTCTAAAAGACATACCAAGAAAAGATTCAAGTCATTTTCAGCTTGTCATTAACAGCACTTCTTTTTTGGGAATATTTTTTTAATATACCCTTTATTTTCAGTTAATAACAACAAGATGAAATGACTGACCTCTTCTGACTCTTGATTATTTTTTGCCCTTTCCATTCTTGAAGACATAAAGGTTCCATTTTCAAAATATAGAAAGTAAACTTGTATTGTAGTCCTTCATTAGCTTACTGGGAATTGCAATTTGAAGTGCTTTGTTTTTGTTTGCTTGATTTTGAAATTATCAGAAAAGTAACAAAGACTGATAACTTAAAAATGCTTTATGGGTTATCCTCTTTTGTTATGTATGCTCCTCCACATTCTTCTGATGTTTGTTTATTTTCAAATGAAACTGATATAGTATTTTCATCACCAACCTTGTAAAAGATAAGATATCATGTTCTGCAAAGCAGGGAACATAAAGACACTCTTGCCTGAAGTAGAAGAAAAAACAGTTAATTTCAATCTTGATGACAGTTTCTCGGTGAACAATAGTCTCCCAGAATTGACATGAAGAAGTAACAAATGAATGAAAGGAGAACTGAGTCACAGATGCACTTTGCAATCACTTTAGAACATCTACACTCTTCCAGCCAAAATACTATTAATACGTGTGTCAGCACAGTGAGTGAATCTCATAGTGTGAATGCATTGGAACAGTTCAGGAAAGAAAATGAAGAATATCCTCAGGGACAGACTTTTCTTTTTCTCTGAGAGACTCTTCATTATTCAGGCATTGTGATACTTTTCCTTTATTTGTGTAAAGATTAAATTGCACATGATTTCTAATGTTTCTGCTACTCCAACTGTCATAGGTCAATGACCTTCATGGAAGTGAGATAATAGATACATCGTCTGTTGTTCAGGCAAGTGCTGTTCTTCCACAGCCCAGTACTTTTCTATTGTTACAAGTCGAAAGCAATTAAATAAAAATACAAGAGTAAGTTTCTAGAGTATCCTTAGTATTTCATATATATCCTTATGTGACTGTCATTTAACATTTATATGTGATATTATCTAATGTTGTAATGACCTAGAAGCATACACTGAGCCTCTTCTACATGGCTGAGACAACAAATTAGTGAGGGATGTCTGTGTGTACTCAGAAATGCAGTTTCTGGGAAGAAACCCTTTATTGTTTGAAATCTGTAATCCAAAGACTTAAAATTGATGTGTTTGTCCTCATGTGTGTTACTACGACTGCTAAAATCCTGTCCAAATAATTTTTCTTCATATTGCTTTACATCCTAATTGACAAAGAAAAAGGTCCTTATCTCTGCATTGTAGTTTTATTGCATAAAAACTCTGCACTGTTCACACTATAAAAACATTATCATTTAAAATAGAGACTATTATTTCACTGAAGAAGGATAACCTTTACTTATTAGTAATTTTCACTTTATGTTTTCAGCTCTTAGCAGTTTGATCAATGTTTATTTTTGGTTGGCATCTTTGAAGTGGTCTAAGTAGACGAATCAACATTGTAGGTGTATTTACATGAGTGTGAAGGATGGCTGACATGACACTGGTGCTGTACAGAATACTATTGAAGGTTGCTAAAGGGAATTGAAGGTTGCAAAGGGAAAGGGTCCTATACCAGAAAATGCATTCTATAATTTGTGTACCTCTATATTCACTTTTTTTTTTTCAAATTCACGTTAGTCATGGATAAAGTTATGGATACAACAACAAACTGGATACAGTTTTAAGGTTTTCCCTAATCAACTTATTAGATAACATTCTGCAAGTAATCTATGGCTTTTCTTATAGATATCAAAGAAAGGTCAGGTTAAAGCAAGATTAAAAATAAGGTGGGGAAATGAATGTATTGATACCCTAGAAATGGCTTTTAAAAGAATGGATAGGGAAAATAATCACATTTTTGACCCTAGAAAGAGCTTCCTACAGGCACTTCACACAGTCATTTCACTATTACTTCATAGCCAAACATCCTATCAAAAAAGCCCTCATTTATTCCAAATATTTTTAACTTAAGGATGTTGCATAAGGACAAGGCACGACTGTTTTCATTCTAATACTGGCTGTGTGTAAACAATACTTTGTGACAATTACCCATAATGTTAAACAGAAGACATTGGTGTTACTAAACTGCACTGGTTAGTATAACCCTTTTATGAAACCTACTTTTGTTTCAATTAGTTTTTAACTACAAAAAAATAATAGCTTTTCAGATGCTGAAGAGAATGAATTTCAGTTTGGATAACTGTAGGAAAGGTAAGTTGTTAAGTTATGAAGTACTTCGGAATTTTGTGTTGTTTATTCCTATTTTAGCAACCATATAATTTCTATAGCAATTAGCGATTCTAAATAAGTATTCTTCTCATTCCACATCCTGTTCATAGGGATACAGATGTTGACAAAATGTATCCTTTAGCAACAAATGGAATACTTGAATATCATCCTGCTATATGTATATTAAAAGTATTACCTCAGCATTTTAGTATTTGATCTGGCGTAATATTTTTACTAGAGTTGGGCAACATTGCATCTCTCTAAACCAGACTTATTTTAAAGCAAGTAATCTGGAGTTCACATAAACACTTTGTTGATAGTAGGTAACACACTCACTATGCTTTTGATGCTGCAAAAGAGAGCAGTGTTTTTGTCTCTCAAATGCTTAATATGGACTTGTATATTTAATCAGGTGTCAGAACTGTAATAATGGCAATGAAAAAATTATTGTGATTGATATTTATAAACAAAACTTCTTGAATGTAGCTGAGAATATAGTGCTACAAAAACAGGCATCTGAGGAATACTCTTTGTACTTGGTTGAAATCCAGGAAACAGCATTGATGCTAAACTTCTA
Organism: Chloropsis cyanopogon; assembly: GCA_013400585.1. NCBI lineage: Eukaryota > Metazoa > Chordata > Aves > Passeriformes > Irenidae > Chloropsis > Chloropsis cyanopogon. The sequence goes on from WEZZ01001919.1 coordinate 18,056, forward strand.
CAGTGGTCCCTGGGACAAAATTATTCAGTGTTGCAGGTTGATTTTTTGTATGTGGCCTTCAGGTGATTACTACTTTTTAGGTTGCTCTTCTAAAGAGACTTTCAGTGACAAACATGTATTTTAGACAAAGATGCTAATTCAAAGGTAGATGTACGTATTCAGTCAAACTAAACCATACTCATGTCAGCAGCCTTTCCTGGAAAACTTCAATTTCTCCCCTTGGGAGCTCAACAATCTGATTCTTGAAACCCTTCTGTACCTTTACAAATTATAAGTAGAGCTTTCTGGTCCCAACCCTTTTCTACTGAACTTTTGGAGAACATCTCTTTGGTAGGAATGCAATAAACTGACTCAGCCAAACCTTGGTAAAGGTGTGTTACATTACCTTTGCCAGATTTTGATCACAGTAGATGAAGGAACTTGCAGTACTATTGAGTTTAATTTTTATTTGAATAGAATTCAGCTTCTTCATACAAGAAGAAGCCAAAGAAACCTAGTTACTCTGACAATCACTTCTGTCTCCCTGATTTTTCCCAGCTCAAATATATAGGGAAGCAGCTATTATAATTTTTTGTTAGTGAGACTTGGCTTAATGTTGAATGACAGGATACTTTCTTTACCAACATAAATCAACATAATTTTCTGAGTTATACACAGTCTGTGATGCCAGCAGCTTACTCATCATCTATCTTTGGTCTTGACCTTGGCCACCTGCCAGTTGCCCACCCAGCTGCTCTCCTTCTGTCCCTCCTCACGAAGATGTGAGGAGAAAACAAAATGGAAAAACTCTTGGATCAAGATAAAATCAGGGAGATCACTCACCAGTTGCTATCAGATCTGAAACAAACCCATCTGCAGGAACTAACCAATATATATACATACATTTCATGAGTACTAGGTAAATAATATCCCTAAAGATCTAAAAATCCATACAATAGATGCCAGTTGGGAATAAAGACTGTATTTTTCTTAATATGTATACCAAAATATCTTTCCTAATTAGGACTTTCTATGAATGTTTTTGCCTCTTATTATACATGCACAGAGTACGGGACTGAGCAATTGAATATTGATAAATATATGAAAACACAGCTTAACACCCTTAACAGGAGAAAAACATATTCTGCTTCCTCCACCTGCATTTCTACTATTTCCTCCGAAACCAAAATATCTCATTGATTAATGCTTCTTAGACTGTCCCTGAAGGAAACATGGATTTTGCTTTTATAGTGGTCTTGCTGACCACGTGTTTCCTGATCTTGTTAATATGGGAAGGTCAGTTTTCTCCTTACTCTCTCTTACAGCGTTGCACCATTTTGTAGTCACTCCTAGAGGATCCTGGATGAACACTTTGTTTGCATGGTTTTAAAGAATCACAGAATGGGTCAGGTTGGAAGGGACCACAGTAGGTTATGTGGTCCAACCTTCCTGCTCAGGCAGGATCTTCCTAGAGCACAGTAGACAGAATTGCATCCATACAGGTCTGGAATATCTCCAGTGAGGGAGACTCCATAACCTCTCTAGGAAATCTGTTCCAGCGCATGGTCACCTGTACAGTAAAGGAGTTCTTGCTCACACTCTGGTGGAACTTCCCGTGCACCAGTTTATGCCCATTGTTTCTTGTCAAATTGTTTGACATCACCAAGAAAGGCCTGGATCCATCTCCTTGACAACCTCCCTTCACATACTTATAGATGTTGATGAGTTCCTCTCTCAACCCTCACTCCTCAAGGCTAAACAGGCCTTACTCTCTCAGCCTGTCCTTGTAAGAAAGATGCTCCAGTCCCCAAGGAGCTCTATGTCTCTCTTGTCCTGAGGAGCCCAGGACTGGACACAACACTCCAGGTGTGCCTCAGCAGGAGCGGAGGGACAGGATGACTTCCCTTGAGCTGCTGGCAATGCTCTTTGTAATGCACTCCAGGATCCCACTTGGCTTCTTGGCCACCAGGGCACTGCTGGTTCATGGACAGCTTGTTGGCCACAAGGACCCCCAGGTCCTACTCCATAGGTTAGCTTTTTTCCCAGCACATAAGCCTTCAGACTGAGGAAGACAGAAACCCTCTGGAAAGGAGGATGATCTCTTGCCTGGCCAGCTCTGCAATGTCTTGTCACTGAGATCCAGCTGTGATTCCTCAAAGGGAACAGAGGGAACATGTGTACAGTACTGTAATTTCAGTACAGGTTTCTGCAGCCTATTTTCCTTTTTTATGCTTTGTATCACTCTAAAATTACCATTTCGCTTGCAAATGTAATGATTTTTAATTTTTTTTCCTTCCTTAAATCTCCATATTACTTATTGCTAATTCATAACTGTTGGCTTTTTTTGAAGACCACAGCTTAACAGCTGAACCTATCAGCCCTCCCTTCCTTCTAGTTTCATTTTTTCTGCCATCTTTCTCCTTTCATCATGAAATCAGTGGTACAAGTGTGATTATATATTTCCTTTTCATGAGTGATTCTTATATTTTAATTTCTTGGTGGTCTGGTGTTATCTTTCAAATTCACCAAAATTCTTTTCTCAGGGCAGCATTCTCCTCTTTATTGATTGCTAAGTAAAAGATAATACATAATAAAAATACAAGCATAGTATTTGTTAGATTTATAAAATCATATTCCTAACCTCACCTGTTTCTTGCCCTTTTTTTGATTATTTGTTTCTAATGATGGAACATTTTTTTGACCTTCCATAAGCAGATCAGACTCTGCTACAAACTCCACTAACTTTTTTTTAAGCTGTTGTTGCAAACTATTAAAACATGGCTTTCACTTAACAGAAGGCAGAATATTCCCTTTACAAGACCCACACTTGTTTATCTGCATTATGGAAGACGTAATTTATTTTTCTTGATCCTTCTGCTATCTCTGACAGAATAATTCTTTCTCCTGTGCACATCTTTACTTTTCTCTCTTGTTGCTTTAATGTCAGGGCTTTGACAGTTCCCTCTTCTTTACACTAAAAATTGCCTCTAGACAATTCTGCTTCCCCTTGAACTTTGAGCTTCCTCATCTACCTACTATGATGGCTCTGTTAATGGTGAAATAATTTTCTGATTTTTGTTTTTTACTCAAAATATAAAATGCAATTATTTGTTTTAGGAAATGATATGATAACAGAAGGGATTCACAATTCTGTATGTCAATGTGATTGCTGGATACTTAGGATCTGTAACTTGAAAACATGCATTATGATTTTTTTTTTAATTTATCAATGAGTTTTTCTTTTAGCTCAATTAAGGATGTATTAGAGAATAACTTTTGTATATACATCTATTTTAGAAATGGAACCACAGAGTATGAGTTGTTATCCTATTTATTAAGCCAAAGATAAATCTATCTTTTTATTACTGTTATGTTTGTTCATATAGATCACTTGGAAAGTCTATTAAGATATGGATTTATCTCTCATTTGTCACAAAACAAATAATGTAAGGACCCTCATGAGGTTTAACTACAGATGTGTCTGCTCCATTATATCCAGTTATACCTAATTTTTTTTGGCTGACCCTTCTTTAAATATCTCTTTCTTTCATAAACTTTCCAACACCATGTTGAGATATAATAGTTCAAAATGTCAGAATAGTGCCATGATGCTATAACCTCAAACTGACAAGATGCTTTGAGATTCTCGAATTTCATACAAAATCTTTCTGTCTGAAGAAGGTTTAGCCAAAAGCAAAGTTCTAGTCTCATTTTAAATGTTGCTAGTTGCTAGTTAATGCTTCAAGCATTTGTATTCATAAAGATCTATTTATATTAATCCTTTAAATGTATAAGAATACTTCCATTTTGTTTTGAGTGTCTGTTGCTAATATCAGATTCAAAAACCACTTTATGCATCTGTGTCAGTTCTACAGAGATTGCTTCATTATCATTACAATACTAGCTGTCAACAGTACACTGTATGAGACCGTCTTTATGTTGGCAAATTACTCCAGTCTTTTCACATAACTGGATGACAAATCTCGAATTATGGTGGGTTGATTTTATAATTTGTCCTTCTTTAGGCATGTTATTGCTTACATGAACTATGGGAAAGAATCCTGCATTGGTAGGGATTGCTTAATGTAGGTCTTTAACTCCTGCATGTATGTTGAGGTGCCAGAGAAATGGGAAGAGGTTTTTGATAGGGAGAGGAAGTCCAATCCTGGGACCAAAGCTATGTATGACTTACAACTAATTTATATTAGTGCAGTAGTAGTTTTCTGTATTTTCTTCATATGTTGTATGTTCTTTTTTTTTTTTTAATGTGTGGGGCTTCAGGAGGGGATGTTTTTGAGTAGTTAAAAAAGGTATATTTTACAGTTTACGGCCATCTGCAAAGCCCATGCAATCAATAAGGGGCAATGGGAATTCTATAACTGTCATTAACTGGAGTGTTTATTAATTCTCAATTAGATTGCTAATCAGTCTTACCTGTGCAAACTCATTGGAAGGACTAGGGTGATCCAGGTGTTATTTGAGGTATATGACTAATGTGAGATCACAGACATTTCTTTGGGGGAGTAATTTGGCAAGCACAGGCAATCCTGTACAAGATTTAACCCATATTAACTTTAATACCCAAGCATTATTTGACAGTTAAGGCTACGGATATTGCTGTAGTCATTTGGGTACAATTATCTTGGTATTTTAGAGTCTTTATTCCATATGGGAACTACTTTTTTTCTAAAGATACAAGATGCTTTGTGCTTATAAGAACAAGCTGATGCACTGTCCAAGATCAGATAGGAAAATACTATTTTCCTTTGCATGTCTAAAAGAACAGAGGGGAAAATAAGTAGCTATCAATAGACCATCAAAGTCTGAGTAAATAAAAGTTCTTAGAGAATCAGGGCAACACACTTGAGCTCACAAAGGCCGCTACACACTTTTTTACTGTGAAAAGATCTGTTTTATTGCATAACATTACTTTGGTTACTATTGCACGTTGATGGGTGGCAGCTGTTCCATCTTTTACTGCTATCAGTGGAGAAAGACTTTTTGTACAATTTAAAAACACATATATATTAGTCTTTGAAACAATTAGAAGAAAATAGTGACTTAAATTGTATTTTACACTAAGGAACAATAATTTCGATTGGTAGGGGGAAAAAAAAGCCTTTTAACACTGGTCAAAAAAACCTCCCAAACCGAAAATTTCCTAAACGTAAAATGAAAGAGATAACTGTTCTAAGAAAGAATTTTTCTTTATCAAATAGTTAATGTGAACATTGTGGTCTAAATAAAGGAATTTAAAATTCCACTGTGTTCCTTCTTAAGTTTTACTTACTTTCGTCTTTCATCAGATTTATGCCTCTATTTCATTGACATTACAAGCATTTAAAGTCTACTCTAGAGTTTTGAAAGTCAAGTCACAGGTAAGGTTTTCTGTTGGCAAATATCACTTGTCACACTTAAACATTGGAGTTAAGGCAAATCATACCACAGTGGAGTGTCTTCTGTATTGGCTGGAAACAAACCAAAAATACCCAAAACCACAGAGGTAACAAGGAAATGTTCTCTAGAAATTACGCCTCTGTCCTAAAGGAACTCCACATAATGCTGTGAAACTTGAGAAACTTTTCCTTGTCCCCTGATCAAATATTAGAGATATAACATGGGAATGTGTTTTAGTTTGTTGGGTGTTTTCTATTTGGGTTTTTATTTTTTTTTACTGACATAACGTTGGATTTCAAAAAATAAAGAGCTGTTTATCAGTATTCCTGTTAAGTCAAATAAGGCATTTAAAGGATGAACTCGAAACGTAAATTGTGCCTACTAATCCCATGTCCTAGGTCTGAGGTATAGTCTTCTTACCATCTTTTGTAAACTGCTGCAAAGCAGTACCTAACCAAGTGCCTCTCCTGCCTCTCTACTATCTCTGTTAATGGATCGTCAATGCCTTGCCCATGACTGAGAGATGACAGCCCCCCTGGGCTATCTGCTGTTAATGGGCTCATCAGTGCCTTATCACATGACTCACCATCCCATTGTGAGATACTCCACCCAGAGGGAGGGACCAGCTGTTTCATCATGGATATAGGCTGGGATTCTGAACACCACAGCAGCACTTTTCCTACTGGACTGCCAGAGGACAAGAGCCTGTTGCATCTTCAAACCCTTCCTCTCTACGGGATCGCCGCTTTCAGCAGAGCTGCTTTGCTTGGACTGCTACCACCGTGGAGTGTCAGGTTGTATTCTGACTTTGTCATTTTTCTTGTACTACTGCATTTATTTATATATCTTAATTTCTTTTTTCTCTTTTCCTATTAAATTATAATTCTGACTTGCGATCTCCCACTGGTTTGATTTCAAACCCAGCCAGGTTCTGCGCTTCTTGTGGACATGATTATCCTGTGAAGGTGACAATGGGATCAGTAAAGGAGGAGGGGTATAAATGATGTGGCAGACAATAATACAAGAAGCAGTGTTGGCGTTACACATTATCAAGTATTCCAGCTCTGTGCCAGTTCATGTTATTTGCACACTCTCTCTTTTTCTTTATTTATTTGTTCCATATCTTCAATTTTCTTCTCTGCCTTCTTTTTCCTCAAACTTTCTGCTCAAAACCATGTTATCCTTTTTCTTCTATTAATTTTAAATTCTGGAATTGGAAAGAATGTAGCTGGAATAAATCTTTAGTTTCACCAAACTCTTTGCTTATTAAATAACTGCTCCCCTCTTTTATACAGATACGCAAATTATACACAAAATTTGAACTTCTGTAGTTCAACTAATAAATAAACCGATTTGATTAGCCCAATCTGTGTGGAAATACAAATTCACACATAGAAAATAAGATAGCTTGGTGTCTTGTCTGAATGCTACAGTGTCATTCACAATCCACTTAATCTGGATTTTCATTTGCCCCTGGATGGTAGCTTCCTTTTGTACTTAGGCTCTCAGTATTTTACTTTCAGACTTCTAGTAGTCTTGTTTTCCTGTGTGTAGAGTGCGTAGCTATTCCTGTCTAAATAAGCCATCTCAGACTAGTTCCATGAGCTTACTTCATTAGAGTCTACAACATGATCCAAAGTCACCTGCTGAAAAGAAGAGACTGAATTTGTGCGAGAATATACACACGCATCTGGTCACTCACTCCTGGGTGAATTACAATGCAAATGCACCTCTTTGGTGCTCTGGTGAAAGGGGTGACGTGCTATAAGAAATCTGTTTTTGTAATCGGTAATATGAATCTGGAGCTTTTGCTTGCTCGTTTTTGTTGCTATTCTTTCCTCTATAAGCATGTTTATCAAGGTTTGCTGAAAGCCCAGAAGCCCATAGGTCAGAGAACAGCATTTTGATGGATTATGGGATTGTAACTGTCCTTGCCAGCTGACAGCTTTTATTGGCTGGGAGGATGAGCCTTTAAACCTTTATATAATTATTGTATTAAAGCCACTGTGCCTCTGTGTTGCTGGCGCTTGTTCAGGGATCAATGTGAAGATAATTTCAAAAATGAATAGTAAGTATTGATCGTCCCTTGGTGGAGCCTTATCAGTGGCTGAAGCAGACTACTGTAGATTATAACTTCAATGTCATTTATGATGATATGATACGTATTGCAGAGGAGCAATTTAAACAAAGGGCTGATTTAATTCACAACGGATTTTTGTAGCGTGATGGGTAATAAATCACAATCTATGTAATTTTTAGAAATAAACACATGTTGGCAGTAGTTCAGGGCAGTTCCTGGGAGATCTGAAAATGACCAGGGAGGGCAAATATCAGCAGCAAACCCCTTCTGAATGATTGGCCCTTACTTGGTTCTGACATTCAGATGACCTTGGGGCCTCTGCTGGCAGCTGCTGGTTAATTTTCTTCACTGAGGACACAGTTTAACTTTCTATCTGTCTGCCAATTACCTGACATTTTCAACTTATCACCTTCTATTTTTTAAATTATTGGAGGCACATCCACATTTTGACACTTTTTAGGCAAGTATTCGTTTTTTGCCTGCTGCTGAGATGTCTCTCTGCCAAGCATCTGTAATATTGCTTTTACTCAAGAAATTAATAGCTTGCCCAACTGTGAGGTGAAAAAGCACAGGCATTATATGCAAGATTACAAAGATTCCTTCCAGTTTAGCAAGAAGCTGTATCTGTGTATAAAAAGTAAATGATACCTGAAAAATCCCACAACACAAAGTCATTACATAAACAAAGGTATAAACACATATATGACAACTGAAAAAAAGCTATTTTAACCATATGATATATTTTAATATATCTTTTTCTTGCCAAAATGTTTGAT
>WEZZ01001943.1:1079-12436 GCA_013400585.1 Chloropsis cyanopogon
GAACACTGTCCCTGTGCCCATGGTCACCACTCTGCAGTGCCATCCCACGTGATAGCCAGCTACAGTGCCTACAAGACAAAGCCAATACTGACTTGTAGCCCCAATGCATTATCAAAACCACATGCTTTACCTTCATTCAAAACATCTTCTGCTGCCTGTGTTTCCTCTAAACCCTATGAAGAAGCACAAGCATCAAAACTCCATTCTATCCCTGAGTCTCACAAGAAAAGCAAAAAAAAGCTCTACACTTGCCCCAGACAATCCCAGGACATATGGATAGAATCTTTACTGTTGGGACTAAAATGTNCCTCCATCAAAATAGCCACGGCTGCTTTTCCATCAACATTGTCTAAGAAACAAAACCAAACAAAGGCCATGATGAAAGCTCAGTATATACCACAGTCTAATTAACTTATTTCTTCAAACAAAAAAGTGAGAAAAAAACCCGACATGATACATAAGCAAGCATTCAAAGAACACATCTCTCCTGAAGAAAATACCAGTCACAACACATTCATCAGTCCAAAGGTGACAGGTGCCCTTTCTGCAGTAAAACTACCCCTCACTGATCTAAAACACCTGGTTGTCACAATAGGTACTGAAATTTAGACATTTAATTATAAAATATGTAAGAACTGCAAAAATATTAAACTTTGAAATCAATCTTCCCCAGGCTCTACTTGCCTCTAAAGAGTAACTTGCCAAATAGCATCAGAAATGGATAAACAAACAGAGTAGAAGATCAAAGCAGAGAATTACTATGTGTGTGTTGGGCAACTATAGGATCACAGCAAGTCTGAGAGGAAGTCTACAAATGTCTAAGTAAAATACAGAAATTCCAGCATGGTGTGCTCTGAACCACAGCTGTTCTAGCTTCCTTGAGAAAAACTTCATTTACTTTCATTTCTACTGCCTGTGCTGGCAGTGAAAATTACCTCAGCAAATGGTGAATAAACTGGTGCAAAGAAAGGCAAGCCTCTGCATTTCAGGTCTTCCTGTAAAATGTCTAGCTTGGAAATCCAGCATGAAACTCTTTCTGATGCAACCAAAACATGTCAAGCCTAATCTTGTCACATTGCCAACATGCACAAACCATATCTTGCTCCAGTTTACATGGCTAATTTTATTAATTCTTTTGTAAGCAGCCTACACAATACCCTTGTTGCAGAATAAAGTNGCCTACATAATACCCTTGTTGCAGAATAAAGTCTATACCTGTATAGAGTAAGAAACACAAGGATCACAACACAGGTTGTGTCACAGCTAAAACAAACTGAGCTACAATGGTAGAGAAGGATAAAATACCTACTTAAATTTACCAGGCAAAATTATTAACTACTAGTTAATAATAAATGATAGCAGGTTGGCATTACAAGAAATCAGCATAGTTTAGGAGCGACATAGGAGCTGATTAACTGTCACTTATGTAGAACACCTCAGTCATTCTGGATCATTTTTTGACTCAAAGAACTCAGTAAAAAATTATTTTCTTCATTACAAGGTTTTCATTTCTTAGGAAATTTTCTTTCACCAAAAGGGTGATCTACTTGCAAGAGATTTTGCCTCTTAATGTTGCAGTTATGCTTTCACCAAATTTAGTTATTTGACATCGAATAGCTCACTTAGATGTTGTAAAGGATTACAGGAAAGCACTGTAGAAAAGAAAGATACAGAGGAAAATATAGTTAATGTCTGGAATTCATTGAATGTGAAAGATGTCATTTATGAATATCAGAGAGCATAAAGTAACACCCAAGATTCAATACCACAATATAAATGACAAATGAGTTCATGATAAATTCAAGCTAGATATTGATGATACAATTCTTCTTTGGCTATGTAGATAATACTGCAAATAACATAATATTAGATATCAGAATGCTTTCGTGTCTCTGGCCTTGGTGACATAAAAGAGGGCAACAGCGAAGAATGAGTGCAGTGTGGCATCCTACAACTGAGTCATCAATTTCAAAATTATCACTGCACCAAAATAAAAAAAAGAGAAAGCTAACATATTGCAAAATTGTTAGAAAAGGTTTGTACAGAGCACACAGTTAATGAAATGTGGCACTTCCAGCATGCAGCTGAGGTCTTTAACAACATTAGCTGATATTTGCAAGTTTGTATGGTTCGTAATAAGATCTGGTGTTAAATTCGCCCAAGCTGCCATTGCAGAAACAAGTAATTTTTCTTAGTATAACATCTTCAGATGTGTACTGTCCAAAAGAGTGTTGTTCTTTATCAGTTACAATGAAAGATCATCAGATGATATACATTTTAGCAGTTTTGCGTTCCAGAGACCATATAGTCCAGCTCAAATGCATGCTCTTTCACTAGTTACCTATTTATTACACTAATATATTTGTTTTACTGAAAGTTATCTATTTATTTGTAATTACTGTGCAGACATAGCAAATATAGTAAGAGGAGACATTTATTGAGATGCAGATTAGCAGACTGTTGTGTGGGTTTTTCATATGCACTTTACCAGAATAACACAGTTATTAAGGTCAAAATCATCAACAGATTGTGGTGTGACCAGTAAAAAATGGGTATTCAGGGCCACCTTATACATGCAATAAAGTCTATAAAGTCTGTAAATCCTTATTCAAAGCCAGAATATGTAGGTTACAGCATACAATTAGATCGATGTGCCTACAACACTCTTGCATTAAAGTTATTCCCAAATGGCTCAAGATTCCTTGGGTAGTTTCAAGCTAAAAGTAGGATGCAAGTGAAAAGAACTATCATCAGTTTAAGGAAAATTCAATTGCTGACACAACTTAAATAACCATTCTCGTCCTGAGCTACATATAAATACGTGAACTGAAAGAAAAGTTGTGTCTAATTACAGCATTTTATTGAAATTTTTATCATCTGGAATCCATATGGGTCATAATGTCTTAATAAACAATAACACATTCTGTTTTGGTTTACTGAAAATTAACAGGGCATTTGGGAAAATATTATTATTGTAAAAGCCTGTTTCACATTTGTTTGGCAATACTAGAGCTATCTAAGTGGAAAACAAGAGAACCCCTTTCTTTTTTCCCCTCTGTTGTTGATATTAAGAGAAAACAATGCAGCTGGTAACATTAATATATCCTATATCCTCAACAAAGATCAAAGAGGTCAGACCAAGTTGTAATGGGCTTAAGCACATGAAAGAGCCACACTGGATTGATTAGCTTAGTATCCAGACACAGCAAACCCATTTTTTTAAACAATATTCCATGCTATAGTCCAATAGATCTGCGGAGTCTCAGGGCTTTGCATAACTTGTCTCCTTAATACAGTCAGCCCTAAAGCAATCAAGGGCTGTTTCTGTTTTTTGCCTGCCAGACTTGGAGGGGAAGAGGGAGAGGGGAAAGCAGACTGGATCCTACAGCATATATCACAGCATCACACTGGCTACTCTGTTGTGAGCATACTGGCAGCAACCTTATTGTATAGCCCTGTTTTCAGAGATATACAATTAGAACTCCATTATAATAATATCTTCTTGGCAAAAATGTAGCAAACAAGCCCTTTCCAAAAGGGATTTATATTTTAATTAGAGAAAAATCAGTTCAGCTGTCTTTTTGGAGAGTCAGAGTGGCTGGCTAAGGAAGACAAACAAAACCAGATTTTTGGTGGTTTCTGTAGTTCTTTTGTTCTTCTTGAGGAATCAGTACCATGTCAATGTAATAACCATCATGTAATAAGATCCATACCAAGAAATGAGGACTTCATTTGACAACTGATCAACACTGTCTTTAAACATAGTTAACATTATTCCTCTGTGACTCTGCAATCCAGAACCCTGTCCTTCATCTCTTACATTTAATGAAAATAACGAATAAAAAGTCTATATTCCTAGAACATAGATTTTTAGTTTTCTTGGCTCATTTAGGATGCTCATACCTTTACTGTTCCCATGAGTGCTCTGGTCATCAGAGCATTGCAGATGCTAAAAGACATGAAATCTCTGTAATCCTTTCCTTAAAATTCCCACAATTCCTTAGCGCTGTGCCATTACAGTACAGCTGAGTGCACAATTGACCAATTAACCAGAGGATAACTCAAGAAAAAGGTGAAATATAACACACAGTGGTCCCAAAAAACAATGAGAGAATTTTTCTTACATAGTATACTACCAAAACTAACTTGACTCAGCTCTATTCTTGAGACACTTCCCCTTATCCTGCAAGAGAAATTCATGGCTAGCTGGATTTAAGAGCTTCAGATAAATACTACCTTGTACTCAGGACAAAAATAGGACAAGAAAAATACAGGGAATGTAGCTTTCATTTTGATGTCATTTTACTATGACTTATCCCACGCCCAGAATACAATCTGTGCAGTACCCCCGGCTACACATCCATCTATTTAGAGACCTTCTCTGAGACTATTAAGAACATCATGAAGGCACCTGAGAAACATAGTGACATTACACTGTTCAGTTTGCAGCTTGTAAACAGGCTCCTCTTCCAAAGGCCAAATGGTCAGAAAAGTCCATTAATCGTCAACATGGTACCCCCAAGATAATGAAAGGTTTTCAATAGAAACTTTTCAACAGCTATGGATTTTTGACACTCTTTTTAAAAATACTTCTTTAATGCCCTCCTGTAAAACAGCAATTTAGCTAAGAACTAACTGTGCTTTCAGAGAAAGTAACATGCATAGAAAAAAAGGCACTGATAGTGACAAGAAAGGAAATTTTCCTACAAAAGATGAACAAAACTTAATTGATAAACAGAGGAAGACCCATTATTGTCATTTAAAGAAATAACATAATGCAGCTTCTCAGAAGTCCAACCACCATAACTTGGGTTCTCTGTTCACTGCTGATAATTTGAAAGAGAAGGTGGGAGGGAAGGTGACATGCCTTGTAATCTTCTTCAGTAACATAAAGGTAAGAGAAAAAACAAGACAATAAAAACCCTTGTAGGATAGTACTAAGGAAAACTCCACCTTACTTTATTTACAAAATAGCTAAATATATTCATAGCGAAAGCTGACAAATTGCAAGCAAAACTTTCAAAAATAAATGTTCATTAAAAAGTTTTAAGCTGGAGGGGTTTCTTTAATCCTTTTGTCATTTGAGCAATATGTGATCAAAGGCATTTCATTTTCCCATTCCTCAAACATTAAGTAAATATGTGGGCTTAGAAAAGAAATTCATGTAATTCATAGCAAGACAGAAAGTAGTACTTGTTACAGAAAATAATTAAGGCTAGAGTATTAGAGGTGGGAATGAGGGGCACAGAGACTGATTTTCTAAACAAAGACATGATTAATTTTTTTCAAAGACTGGAAAAAAATCCCCAAACCATTCCTCTCTATGCATCCATATGTGCCAACTTTTCATCACATTCATTATTTTTATTGGCCAGCATGTTTCCCATCTACTTAAGAATAAGCAGAGGGGAACTAATTAATCTGTTTGCTCTACTTTGGTGCTGTTCTTTCTCCAGCCCACCTGAACAATGCCACCAAAAGTGTCCTGCTTCTTGAACCAGCAGCTGCTGGGCTTCTGTCCCGCTGCCCTTTGCACATAGGGCCCTTAATGGCCCCGACCAGCTGTCCTGGGGGTCCCCCACCACTGCTACCCATGGACCAGGACCCCGTTTAGAGTCAGCTGCAGAGCTGCCCCTGCCTGTCCTCGGAGCCTGTGGCTCCCCACCTATGCCCTGGCATCCCACCCTGACCTTGGACCTGTCTCATCTCCACGGACCTGCGGCACAATCATGGGGCTGTGCCCACCCTGGCTGCCCAGCTGAGACTCAGTCCTGACCCTGGCCCACAGAATGACTTCCCACCTTGCCTTCTGACCTGCCATGTCACCCTGAACTTGCTGGTGGCCTTGGGCTGCCCCTGGCCTGCCCTGCTCCCTGGATGGGGTGGTGGGACTGATCCCGGCTGCCAGGCCCCAGAAAGCCCCCGGTGCTCCTGGCCCAGGTTCCTCAGGGAGCTCAGGAACAGCCAGGGCTGGGCTCCAGGAGGAGCAGTGTGGCCTCTGCCCACAGCCCAGCCACACCCAGCACAGGCAGGACTCTCTCCACTAGGACAACTGTGAATCCTTCTCGCCACACAAACGTGAGAGGAAGAGTGGCTTTCACTGGGGGTTTGAGACTCCCTGGCCAGACAAGAAAACATTAGGACAGGCTGAGGTGTCCTTGGAGAAGCAGCAGCAGCCCCAAGCAGCTCTGCCTAGCTGTGAACCTACTTTAAAAAGTTCCTCCATGTGAATATGAATTAGATTTACCTCGGTTGCACCTGCCAACTGTGCAGACTCTGCCCTCTGAACAGGAGAGCAGAGGTGAGACAATGCTTGAAATAATGTGGCACCAGAGCTAGTCATAGTCAGCTACATGAGTCAGCTACATCTAAGTATACTCAGCTCCTTTTGTTCTGGTAATTATTTCATTTTTGAAATGCAGGAGTCCTCATGTGCTCTGATGAAAATCCCACAGATTTGGAGAAAAGAGACCATCCAGCTACAGTTACTACTGAAGAAGTAGCCAGGGAGGAGGAGAGTGTATAAAAGCAAACCCAAAAAAAGATTTTAAGAATTACTCTAAATATCATAAACAGCTATTGGACCAAAGTGAGAGCAAAAAACCCAACACACCAGTAGGAAAACTCAGCTAGAACTTTAGCAGAAGCCAAATTTCAGCCAAAAAAAAAAAAGGGCTGGTCACCAAGATGGAAGAGACCCAAAATGGAGCAAGTTTGGATTACCAGAGAGAGGCTCACAGCAAGAGTTTTGAACATGATGCCCAATGAGTTTGGATATGTAACCTAGGACAGAAACAGCAGGATAGTTGGGAATGTAGAAGATGCTTCCTTTATAGAGCACAAGAGAGCAGGCTGCCCCTACTTTTTAATAGGGAACAATCCAAAATAAAGCAAGAAAATTGAGCAAGACTGAGGCAAGAGAGATCAGATGGTAAACCTGAATGCAATCTATGGCTGGAATAAGATCTACAAATAATGAATAAATTAAAAACAGAGAAATCTCAAAATTAGCAGTATGGTGGAAAAAAAATGCAGCAGAAATATTTCATGTCTGCCATCAACACAAAATATACAGACGAGTTACAGCCAGAATATTAAAAAAAAGGCATCATGTCAACTATAATTAAATGGCAATAAAGGTAACAATAGGCAAAGGGATAGTAAATCTGAAAAGTAGCAAAAAGGAGAAGATAAAATTTCTTTTTAATTAAAATGGATTCATAGTGTCACCAAGTAACTTGTTCTTTAAACTTTACCAACCATGCAATAATAAACTGCAACACTAATAGATCTCTTCTGTGCTTCAAGACTTTACTCTTCCTGCTCATCATTACAACCTGGGAGAGATCAAGAAACAGACCATTATAGCTGAAGTATCTAGACATGCTTTCTTTTAAACCTCCCTTTTTTGACATAAAAAACCCACTTCCCCTAAATTCTAACGTAATCAGAATGTCTATTACAGGCATATATTCTCCTTTGCTGCTGAATGGACCTGAATGTTTTCTCACTTTCAGTTTTTACAGATTTGTTCTTCCGCCTTATTTTCCTCCCTGAAGCAATATTAGCATTGTTTTCATTTCCTAGCCAGCCTAGTCTCGAATTCTCAACACCACCTTCTCAGGCAACACCTCACACTGTTGCCTTCTGCAACACTGCAGCATTAAACTATTTTCCTCGTTGGCAAAAGAAACACTGGAGCTCTCTGGAGAACACTGATTCACAAATTTGCCCTGTGAATGGCTTCCTGAGGTTCCTAATTATGTATGTTGAAGAAGTCACTGACATCATGGACCTGTGAGTCCCAGAGAAAACCGGACCCCTCACTTTTCAGCCCACAGGAAAACCCCCATGAAATCCCAAAATAAGCAGCTCAGAGGAAAAGACTTCTTTTTTTTAGCCTTTTTGTTCAGTTGGTTTTGTTTCTGTTACTACAGAAGTATGTAGTTTAGGTTGTTTGACTAATACAGCTGAAAAATAAGATGAGAATTCAGCTGAATTGAGACCAACAATTTTCATAATCCTCCATGAGTATTTTCAAAACAATCACAGTGAAATATTAGGACACTGTGGTACATATTCTGCATCAAAAGACCAACAGAAGGATAAATATGACTCATTTTGCAAGGAAAAATGTTAACCTTTTTTTCTTCAATAAAATGAGTTCCTGTAATTTCATGGAAGCATTAGGGTATATGAACACTCAAAGTCTCAAGAGCTCAAACTGCTACCAGGGGTTATAACAAAGAAGATTTTAAAGTAAACAAGCTGCAATACAGCCAGTCCTGTTGGAGAAATACAGCAACAGCAGTTAATCTCCTGAAAAAGTTCCTCTCCCTGAGACTAATGCTAATGGCAAAATTGGGCAGTTTCACACAGAATTTACCATATAAAGCAGCCATGGCAGGCAAATCTAAAGCTACTGCACAAGATCAATTTTTTTCCCATCACCAAGGAAAACACAGGTTAAACTCATGCCTGCTCATGCAACACCTTTAGCAGTCTTGTGGCTTACTCCATTTTCTTCTGTAAACAGATTAGGTTTTCTGCTCCCATACCCACTGGTAGAGATCCTGCTTCATGCTATGAGAAGCTGGTAGGCCAAAGACAAACCTTTGAAACAGTTCCTGGAGAAACTGCATTT
Organism: Chloropsis cyanopogon; assembly: GCA_013400585.1. Classification (NCBI taxonomy): domain Eukaryota; kingdom Metazoa; phylum Chordata; class Aves; order Passeriformes; family Irenidae; genus Chloropsis; species Chloropsis cyanopogon. The sequence goes on from WEZZ01001943.1 coordinate 9,724, forward strand.
CTTAGCTGTTCCTAAAGCCTCTGATTAATCTTCTTTAAGCAAAACTGCAGTCAGCACTTGTACCTCAAGGGCAACAAACTCTGTTAATGCACTCTTTCAAGAGACCTATTATAGCTTGAAATCTCAAATCACAGACCTTCTCCCTGAGTGGCTCACGTTACATTCAGCCTTTCTAAGGGTGTGGTTTGGGGATCAATTTAAATTGATCTAACTGTGGACCACTGCCAGACAGACAATCCTGTATCTGTGCCTATCAGGCTATGCAATGAGTTAGTATAACTGAGCATATCTTGTTTGTTGGAATAATTAGTAGTCATGACAAAAAAGAGAATGGCACTAGAGAAGAGGCAGAAATGTACAACTTAGCACATGCAGCCCAGACTTGAATCTGCCTGAACTGCCCATCAAACAGCACCCTACACAGGGCATCTGGGAGGATTATTAATATGAGATGGAACAAAACATACTATAAACACTAAAATCTGTGTGTCTCCTTCCCCAAAGGATCCTTAATGATTTCACAGAAGCTTTCAGCAAAACGATAGCACTGTGAGCTGAAAATGCAGAACTGGCTTTCATTATGTGCTTCTTAGGTCACTATGCAAAATGCCTTAAGAATCTCTCTTCCATGACAACCCCAAGAGAACCTCTGCCCACAGAACACAATCACACTACAAATCACAGCAAATGGTACCCAAAAGCTCAGCTGTCCATAATCTGTTTTGCAGGTTTCTTTATTTATTTGGACATACCATCTTCTTTTTATTTCATATAACTTTTTTTTCTTATTTTACACTGAAACAGAGTCAATACAGTGAAGATTGTTAGTCTGTTTTCTATTTGGGACCCAGTAAAACAAAGATAATAGGAAAGCTTTTGAATTACCTCTTCACTAAACTTTTCTTCAAGTTTATACAAAATGTTTACATTGTCTATAAGGAATGAATAAATGAGATAATATATATGTCTGCTTTATTCATAACTAGATCACAGTTATCTAACTGGCAATTATGTGAAAATGAAGCTTATCCATATTTTATGCTATTTATTTAGTATATTGTCAGGATTTTTTTTTCCTAATGCAGCCAAATTATTTCAGAAGCCATTGCATATGGAGTTAACACATTGCCTGACGACTCATCAAATAGAAACAAGTAATAAAGCTCCAAGAGTTTAGCTAAATTTAATTTACAACTAAGCAAAACAGTGTTTATTGGAACAAAAAAAGGTCATTAGTGTCTTACTAGGAAGCAATTAAAATAACAGATCAAAGCCATTCATCAAATCACAAAACAGATGCTAAGCTTTACTGTAAGAGATTTAGAAGCAGTTGTGTGCGTAACAATATAAGTCCACAAACTATGCTGCACCTTCTGTGACCACAGAGAAGTTGCTGAAAAGCAAGATTTATCACATACTAAATTTAACTGTGATTCTCCAGCTCCCAACATGTTCATCTTACTCATCTGGAGACTCAACATGAACGTATTGAAGCCACTAAGATGCAGTATCTATATTGTTAAGATTAAAAATTTTTTAACATAATGAAAATAGTTATCATGCTCTTGGCAAACCATTCAATACTCAACACAAAGTTCTGTTTTAACAGTACAGTGAAAATCTCAACTGTCACTAGAAAATAATGGAATTTTAAAAAAGAAAAGAAAAAATAAGTTTTCAGCAGTTTGGACAAGTAACCTGTACTTTACATACTCTCTTCCACGGTGGACTGAACTGAAACATTCCTGGCCTCTTAAACTTCAGGTACACCAATTATCTCTACAAATTTTAAATAAGTAATAAAAGGTAGTTGCATTAAAAGGCAGGGAAATGTGAATATGAGAAGTCTGTTTGTATTCATTTCTTTGTTTCATAAAGGAGTTGCAATCTATTCTTAAAAAGCTCTGATAATTAATTGATATTCTCATGTCACAAATTAGGAAATGTATCAATGTTTAGGAATATTTAGGAAATGTATCAATGAAATCTTAAAATCTCTGCTTAGAATAACACAGACACTCCATATATGTACATCCATGTCAGATTGCAAACTCTTTTTTTTTTATATGTAGCCCAACCATTGTCTTTTGCCACCAGATTTTTCAGAAATTTACAGTGTCTACCCAAGCTGAACCAAGTCAGAGCTGGAATCAGAACTGAGTTGCAATAAAATAGCCCCAACTCTGTGACAGAAGTAGAGCTGCCCAGAAGCCTGCAGTTGTTTTGTTTGGTTTGGGTTTTTTGGGAGGGGAAAAATTTCCAGCCCAAATGTCCTGATACAGCAGAGGTTCAGCTAAGGTCCTGTTAACAAATCTTTATGAAGAAATTTCTGAATGGTTCAGTATACACCAGGCAAAATCAGTGACAGATATGCCAGGAGGAGACTTGATTCATACAAAGCCTCTCAGGGCTTGTTTTCCACCACTGGTTCTCTTTGGATTCTTCCATTATCCAGTGTATCCTAAACCCCTCTACTGTGGATAAGAGGGTTGGCTGCCTAAAAGGAGAAAGTGGCAGTTATTATACCTGGGGAAAAGGTTTTCTCTTAGTTTGTGATCTGCACATATTCAAAAGCAAGTTATGTGGCTGTACCCACATTTATCATGCTAAGTATAAATATTATTACTGGTCATAATGTGAAGTGATAATAACTGTCACTTCTACCCTTAGGGCAGCTCCTCTGCCTGTACCAACAACCAGCTCAAGACCCTCC
>WEZZ01001963.1:6772-34254 GCA_013400585.1 Chloropsis cyanopogon
GCTGGGTCCCTCTCCTGAGCTCAGGGCTGTGCTCAGTGCTGGTCGCTCTCCTGAGCGCAGGGCTGTGCTCAGAGCTGGTCACTCTCCTGAGCTCAGGGCTGGGTCACTCTCCAGAGCTCAGGGTTGTGCTCAGTGCTGGTCACTCTCCTGAGCTCAGGGCTGTGTTCAGAGCTGGGTCACTCTCCAGAGCTCAGGGCTGTGTTCAGTGCTGGGTCACTCTCCTGAGCTCAGGGCTGTGCTCAGGGCTGGGTCACTCTCCTGAGCTCAGGGCTGTGCTCAGGGCTAGGTCACTCTCCTGAGCTCAGGGCTGTGCTCAGGGCTGGGTCACTCACCCAGGCAGGAATCACAGCCATGGGGACAAGCCACTGTCATACTACTAAGGAGATTTCCACAGTCCACTGGAAATGCAGTCAGAGGAGAACACAATCCATCCAGGAACACAGTGCCATGAGCACCTCAGGCTCTGGGTAAGAAGTCACAACCCACGAGCCATAGACAGGGCCCCAGTGCCTGAACCCTCGGGTTCATTGCCTGTCACAAGGTACCCTGGAAGACCCGGTGGCAGCAGCACTGCGAGTTCAGCTCTGACAGGGAGGGGGACTCTGCGGGGGGAAAGTGGGGCTGCCTGGGGGTGCCACTGCCACGATGGCAGGGACACAACTGGGTCCCCAAAATGGGCAGACGCAGCTGATATGCCACCAAATCACCGTCCTTAAGGCACTTCTCTGGTAAGAGATGTTTCAATAATTCATTACCTGCCATAATTAAAAAAACCCATTGTGAATTTGAAGCTGTCTTCCTCTTGTTCAGCTTTTCCGCCAAAAGAGAAAAAAATCACTGTTCTTTTAATTTCAAACACAATCAATATCAGTCTATACAGTCCAAGGTTCATTGCTTTCAGGCAACCGCTCATAAATATTCATTAGGGAATTAAAGAGCTATTAACAAGGGTAACTGTTGAGGAGCATTTTTTAACTGTCTCCCACAAGAAATGAAATTTGCATTTCTCGATGTGGAAACCCACAATGAGCAATGGCTCCTTGCATGACAATAAACCATCAGGTAAAAGCCGGTGGGAAGGCAAGACCCCCCCCAGTCCTCACACAAAGGATGGAGCAGATATCTCCAGCTGCATGGAGCTGATGAAAGAACACTTCTGGTGACCCTGACTCCCTGATCCTGCCCAAGCCCCGCACCGCAGTGCCTCGACCCCGGCCCCTGACCCCAGCAGCCTCCGCTCCCTGCAATGCCATGGCACAGAACTCATCTCACCCTGACTCTGATTCATCCTGATTTGCATATCATGGCCACTGCCTCCACATTCCCTCTAATTAATTCCCCAGGAGGACATTTCACCCTGCCAGCTGCGTGGTGATAAGTTCTGTTCGTGTTTATCGCGGCTCGGGGCTGTGTCCGTGTGGGAGCGGGTGGCGAAGAGGGGTCAGGCATCGCCCAGCCCCAGCCATGGCCTTGCACTGGGGGCTCTGTGCTGCTCCCCCTGCATGCAGGGACCTTTATTCCCCACTCACACCTGACCTGGCAGGTCCACAGCTGAGCAGTACCCAGGGGTCCCTGGAGGCACCCACGGGAGCCGGGTAGGGGCTCCAGGGACTTTAGCTAAGAACCCAGGCAAGGCTTTCTTAGCTAAAACCAGGGGTCTTGGTGGGCAGCAGGAGGAAAATGATCATTTTGGGGGCAATGAAGGTGGATTAGCAGGCGGGCTGTGCCGGGGGGCTGCCACCAGCCCTGCAAGTGAGAATTCCCCTTGTGCTGATTGCTGGGGCTGTGTGGCACCACCAAGGCTGGGGAGCTGCTGGGTTTTCCTGCAGCTGCAGCACATGGAAATGCACAAGTGAATCCCAGGGGAGGATCTGTTATGTGAAGCAATTACTTCTCAACCTGAAAAACAAGGCGGGAATTACCTCCTCTCATGTCTCTTAGAAAACAGAATTCCATAATTAATATCAGTTCCTTGGCATTTGTAAAGTCAGGGTGTCTGGAAACGGGAAGCCCAGCACAGCCTGAGGTTCCCATCAGCCGGGGCCGTCATGATACATGAGATTCTCCCCAAGGGATGAGCAGTTACTGGGTTTTGCCCTGGGATTCCCAGACCCTGTGGGTCCAAGGCGCCCACAAAACGCAGGAGCATTCTCAGCAGCCTGGAATTCATTTGGCTCCAATGGAGAATTTCTAGGGCTCTGCATGAGGAAAGAAATACTGACAACCAACAACAGAAGAGGCACCTTTGCTTTGGGGGTTATTTGATGCTGCAGACTGTGGCCTTGGGAAGGACAGAGACACTGGGCTGCTGCCCAGTTCCCACCGGTGATTTCTCCTTGCCAGGTCTGAACCATCTCAGTGTGGATTTCAGGGGGAGGAACAGACCCACTGAGCCAGTCCTGACTCCCAGAACTCCTGCAGGAAACACAAGTCCCATTCATCTCCCATCAAATTAGCCATAAGTTATTTCTTCCATCTCTGAATAGGTATATTTGAAATTGCAAAGTCACTGTGGCCAGGAGCTCTCATATTTTTCTGTAAAACCACAGCGAGCTATATATACTTGTAGGTATGCATACACATGCACACAAACACAGCTGTTTAGATGTCTGTGCCTATATATGTACACACATAAAAATACATGATATTTTATGTGTACACACATGAAAAGACACGAATAACCCAATGACTGGCAGTGGGGACCATGCTGAGGTGTGGCAGTGCCCAGGAGTACCTGCTGCTCCACACCGGTGCCGTGCCAACCTCAGCCACGTGCCAGGGCCCTGGGAAATAAGGGGGGTGGATATTCCTCCCTCTCCCAGACGAGTGACAGGCAAGCAGCAACACACAGGTACACTTTGGAAAAAAATCACGTCTCCCCTCAGACAGTTTTTCAAAGCTAAGCTTTGTGCCTCCATATTCTTGGGGTGACTCTCCCCATGGATGCTGAGTCACGGCCCAGGAACAAAGGCCAGTGGCAAACCGGATGCTGAGGGCTGTCTGAAGTCATACGAGTTAGGAAACACTTTCTGACTTTCAGGAATGATTCATGACTTTTACATTTTTGGGTCGGACATTTTCCTTAGTCACCGGCAGGGTTTCGGTGACAGATGAGCCTCTCAGAGCCTTCAGCTCTCATTTCACATCCAGACTTTGAAACTCCATCCCTGAATTATATGTTATGGAGCTCCTTTTTTTTCCTCCCTCTGAAGATGTTGTTAATCTGTCTGCTTTTAGCTTGCAGAAAAATCTGAGACTTGCCGTGACTTTCTCCTCTGTCCCACGCATGGCCAGTGGCCCTCACAGGGATGCTGCGTCAGGGCAGAGATGTGGCTCCTGCTGCTGGGTGCTGGATGTTTCCTCCAGGCATTTTCCTCTCACAGCCTTTCTCCTGCAAGTAAGGTAGCTACGAAACACAAAGCTAAAAGCAGGAATTAAATTAAATCCAAGGAAAGGTAACACTCAGAGTTAGCTTGATGGAATATAAAGATTTAAACAAATATGCATCCAAGAGATTGAAACTAAAGATTAAGTATTTGCAAACGTGGGTCACAACTGCCCCAGTCAGCACAGGGACACCGGGAATTGGGATGGGGTGGGATGGGATCAGGATGGGATGGGATCAGGATGGGATGGGATCAGGACAGCCCCGGTGCTCGCCAGCCCCTGGCAGCATTCAAGCAGGTGGCCCCAGTGCTCAGGAACATTGGCTGCTGTCCCCCTGCCCACCCGTGCCTGCTGTGCTTGGAGGGTAAATTTGACATCATCACAAGTCACTAAAAACAACCCTGGCATAAACCCGTGGATTTTGGCTCTGTGCTGTGTGGAAATGTGACAGAGCCGCGAGGAGTCAGCGCTGTGTACGGGAAGTCAGGGTGCTCACTGTGAGGTCACCTGTTCTGTGGCTGCACAGGCAGCAGTGGCAGGGATAACTCACACTCTCAAGGGCAGGGTGCCTGAGAAACCTGGGTTGGTGGTGAACAAAAACTGGGCAAATCTGAAAGGATAAATTAAATTATTAAAGAAAAACTCACTCAAGACGTCACCAGACAATGCAGACACCAGACAGCCTGAGAGAGGTGTGGCTATTCAGCCTGGAGAGAAGAAGACTCCAGGGAGACCTTAGAGCTCCTTCTAGTGCTTAAAAGGGCTCCAAGAGATCAGGAGAACAACTTAAAAATTCCCCCAGGAAACACTTCCTTAGTTTTCCTAAGACTCACCACATTTAAAAGTTTCCATTTCCCCATGTGTCATACAGTGTCCCTCAACAAACTGCAGGATGTTAGTAAATGCCAAAGCCTTTATTTGAGAAACACGTGTGCCAAGCTGTAGCCAAACTGATCACCTTTCTTCCTGCAATGAGAGTGTGGAGTGGAAGCTTCCCAGGGTGACTCCTGGCAGGTGTTTCAGTGCATGTTCAGTGACAGCTGCAGGAATAGGTGGGCCCATCGGCGGGCCCTGGGGTTTTCTCCTCCCTCGTGCTGCTGGGATTTGCAAAAATGGTTCGTGAGTCACAGAGGCAGGAGGGGGCAGGGAGGGGGCCGGGAGGGCGCAGCCAGGTGCAGGTGAGTGCCAGTGGTGAAGCAGTTACAGGGCTGGCAGTGCCAGGACACACATGCCGAGCATGGGTCTGTTTCCAGGGGGGAGCAGGCAGTGCAAACACATCAATGGTGCTTACACACACACCCAAGAGGGAGCAGAGTATCTCCATTATCAACAGTCATTTTCCCAGACAAAGGAGTCTGTTCACAGAGCCCTAATCCGCCTGTGCCCCCCACCCCATCCATAAATGACACTTCCCAATGATCCACCTCCAGCAGCCCAAGGTTATTTCTTGTCAAGCAGGTTTTGGAGCCAGCGTGCCAGCTCTCCACATTTTCCATGACTCCACCCTTACGTGTTCCTAATCCCTGACAGGGAATTACCCGCATGCTAATTCCGTACCGGGCTTGTCCAAGCGGCTCCCCCCGCCCAGCAGCACCGATTCCAAAATCCAGAATTCCTCTGCACTACTCAGGCACGGCCCTGTGCGCAGGAATTGGCTTTGCCCAGCAGCACCGATTCCAAAATCCAGAATTCCTCTGCACTACTCAGGCACGGCCCTGTGCGCAGGAATTGGCTTTGCCCAGCAGCACCGATTCCAAAATCCAGAATTCCTCTGCACTACTCAGGCACGGCCCTGTGCGCAGGAATTGGCTTTGGCCTCCTCCGCTCTGGGATTTTTCATGTTCTCCTGGCACCCCTGCCCAGTGACCCCCCAGTGTCCCATCTGTGTGCCAGGGTGTGCAGTGGCCGAGCCCTCCCAGGTGCTGGCGGCAGTGGCCAGCAGCCCTTGGCACTGGCCATCCTCTCCCGCTGTGCCCGGGGCTCCTGGTGTCCGCTTCCAGAGCTGGCACGGCCCCGGCGCTGGGCCCCGGCCGGGAAGGCAGCAAACGCAGCTCAGCACCCAGCAAAGGCACAGCAGCTGGGTTTGACCTGAGCACCAGCTCCAGCCCTGCTCAGGGCGGGCCTGCAGCACCCCCGTGTCTGCTGCATGGCGGGAGGTCAGAGCAGGTTTGATTTCGCTGCAGAGGTGCCTGTGAGCAGCACGGCCCTGTGCCTGGCGGGGCCAGCAGTGTCCTGGAGGTGCTCCCAGAGGCAGGATTGTGCCCGTCCCATCTGCCGCCAGTGGGAATCACGGGGCCGGTTACCGTCACAGCCCCGCGCTGCCCTGGGCATTACTGGCGCCTGCTGCCCTACGCAGCCAGGGGTTATTTTTAGACGCATTTCTACATCTCTCTGTTTAATCTCGACGTGTTTAATCTGGTTTTGCACTCCCTTCTGACACCAGCAATAGGCAAAAACCCCATCAGGTTTAAAACCCCATCCCCAAACCCCAACTCTGCCTGTCAATGACCGCAGCGAGAGCAAATGCAGACACGGGAAAACTATTTATAGCTCAGATAAACAAGGCAGAGGCTTTGCTTAATGAGAGGGAATGGAAGAACAGTGTTCACACACAGACCTTGAATGTGCTGTCCCTGCCTGGCTCGGGAGGGCTGTCCCTGCCAGCCCACGGCGAGGGGGACAGGGATCGGGTCCTAGCAGTGTGGCTGGAAACGGGGATGTGGTGCAGCCGCCCCTGGGCACTCCATGAGGGCTGGGCTCTCAAGGGAAATTCCAGTTTCACTCAAATCTGAGTGGAAATTCTGTTTCTGCCCCAAAACATGGCCAGGAGTGGAGAACGATGCCCTGTGCCAGCCCACAGAGGGTGCGTGCTGCGCCCTGGGGCGGGGGGCTCAGACTGCCCTGGCAGGGTGTGCAGGGGGCTCAGACTGCCAGGGCAGGGTGTGCAGGGGGCTCAGGCTGCCAGGGCAGGGTGTGCAGGGGGCTCAGACTGCCCTGGCAGGGTGTGCAGGAGGGCTCAGGCTGCCAGGGCAGGGTGTGCAGGGGGCTCAGGCTGCCAGGGCAGGGTGTGCAGGGGGCTCAGGCTGCCCTGGCAGGGTGTGCAGGGGGGCTCAGGCTGTCCTGGCAGGGTGTGCAGGGGGCTCAGGCTGCCCTGGCAGGGTGTGCCAGCTGAGGTTTCCACAGAGGAGGGGTACACAGCAAACACATTCCCAACCATGGCCTTTCCTCAGCCCCTGCTCCCTCAGCTCCTGTCACAGCAGTTCGGGTTGGTCATTGGACCCCTGTTCTACACCAAGTGGCCCAGCGGGGTCAGGCCCCTGCCCTGGGGGGCTGAGGTGGTGGCAGTGGGGCTGGAGGGGTGCCCAGTGCCCGTGCCCCAGCAGTGACAGCAGCGTGTGACACTCTCTGCACGCGGCAGCATTCCCGATCGCTCCGTGCTCTGACCTTGGGGAACTCCAAGCCAACTGCACTCCCGTTTCCTCGGCCTGCTTGGAGGCAGCAGGAATCAGTCAGAGGGTTAATCCCTCATTCCAGGCCCAGGGAATGGGGCCATGCTAATTCTTTCCTGTAGATTTGCTAATTTGATTTTTCTTTTCCTGAGACATCAAAGCCAACCTCCAGAAGAGAGCTTCCTAATCAGCAAGGAGAAAAGGAAATCACTTATTTAGTGGGAAGGATGTAGATGTACCAAAGGGAAACATTTCCATTTTCTTTTTATAGCTATGAAAAACAATTTTACGCAGCAAGTCCCTTAAATTCTATTTTCTTGCAAGGAACTGGAGCTTTGGGACCCTTCCATGCAACCATCTTGTCTCTGTACTTGTAAACAACAACTTCAGTGAGGTGAGGTGAACTGGATCATCTTTTCCTTCTTCAAAACATTTTATATTATGGATCAGAAGAGGAAGAAGGAGGTCAGGAGGAAATAAAGTGCTCCTGAAGAGTGCAAAGCCAACCCTTCAATCTAATCTGGGCTCTGAGTCCAACCTGCCCTTTCCACATGGCCTGTGAGCAGTTTTTGGACTCCCTGATTCCACATAAATCCAGGTTTAGGCCTTCAGCCGGGCGCTTATTGCAAACACAAAACGCAGCTGTATAAATCACACAATATTTAGTGACTCACAGGAAAAGCTGAACGGCGAGGGGCGGCTGAGATAATAATCACACGTGGAACCCAGCAGACTGGAAGCAGCACTGGGCGCTCTCAGAGGGAAGCTGAGGGTCCAAGATGAATCTCAGTACGCCAAGGCTCTTGCAGGGGTGGGTGGCACCGGCTGTGGGGTCTGTCTGTGCTCGGGGGCAAAGGCAGCACCGGGGACGCTGCAGGGCCCCACTCTGTCCCCTCTGCCCCCACCCAGGGCCAGGAGTGCTGCCAGCTGGAGCGTTTCACTGTTTGAAGCCCAAAGTGTTTCATTTCAGAAATGTTATGCCAGTCTCCCCAGTCTGCAACAGTGACAGCAGCAGGCTATGTGTTTGGGTGCCACCAGGGGTAGGGACAGCCCTGTGCCCTGTCCTGGTGACTTCAGCTGGGCACTTGGGCAGGGCTGAGCTGGTCACCAGCCACCCTGGGAAGCCTCTGGAACTCCCAAGCATTTCTTTTATTTATCAAAATTTCTTGAAACCTGACATGAACTGGAGCTTCCTGTGTGCCTCACGGGTGTCTCTCCCGCCTCACAACGGGGCTAAAGAAACCTGAGAGGCCAAGGAGCTGACAGGGCTGCGGGGAGCCCTCGGTCCTTCCCCAGAGGGGGTCTGATGTGTCACACAGCTTTGGACATGCTGAGCCATATTTTCCTATATATCAGTCGGATATTTTTGTGGGACGGACTGCGGACAAAAGCAGAACAGCAGATTTATTCTTTTTTTTTGTAACAAAACCAATGACTTCACTGAAAGTACAACCCTGCTTGGGGAGCGACCAGTCAGGCTCTCTCCTGCTCCACAGCACTCGGCATGCCCAGCAGGGGCGGCTCATGGTGGGGAGGGGGAGGAGGAGGAGGAGGAGAAGAAGGAGGATGAGGATGATGTTCCCTTGGGCGGGGGCAGAGGCTGCACTTGGCCGTGTGGCCGTTCCCAGGCTGTAAATACCACGGAGGTGAGGGACCAGAAATAACCCAGTTGGTTTTTTTCCTTTTTCTCTTTTCACCCTCACCAGAAAGCCACGACCCAATGATTTCCCTGGTCGTTAACCTACGCCTTGCCTGAGGATCGGCTGTGTTTCCAAGTCAGCCTGTGACCTGAGCTGCCTGAGCCACATTTGGCCCCTGCCCACCCTGCTCCCACCCCCTGCCCACCCTGCTCATCCCGGTGTGGACTCTTTGGTTGTGCAGACACAACTGGCCAGAGCCCGCACAGCCCCAGGTGCTATAAATGGACACATGATCCTGCCAAAGTTTTTATTTTCACTCTAGCCGAGCTATGTGCTTAAACCTTCTCTGTACGTGAATTCCAAAGGGATACAATACTCTATGAGAAGAACATTTCTTCTGCGAGTTCTAAACATACTGACCCTTCCATTTGTATGTGGCCTTTCAATAAGAACTGCTAGGTACTATTATTATTATTATTATTATTATTATTATTACCACCAGCATAGATGTATGGGCGTGCAGTGTGGGGAGGCTGTGCTGGCACAGGCTGCTTCTGCCCCAGCACTGGGTCTCCAGAACTGAGTCTCTGCCCAGGCAGGAGGGTCCTGTGAGCACAGCGAGCACCAACCACAAACTCTGCAGCACAGCCAGTGTCACACATGGGTGAGCAGCCTCAGGGCTCATGAATACCAACCTCCAATCCTCTTGGGTTATTCTGTAACTTTATTCTGTAACCCTGGTGGCTGGGCATGGAGCAGATGCCACGCTGAGTGTGTAGAGCACACGTGTGCTCAGCAGGGGGACGGTCACACTTGTGCAGCGTTTGGCCCAGGTGCCTGGTATGTCTGCTTACACATCCCACCAGTATGGAAGACTAATCCCAAGGAAAGCAAACAGTCCAGTCTCACAGTCCTGGTACTGTGGAGAGGGATGGTTATTCTGGTTTTTATTGCTAGAAAAATCTTTCTTTTGATGTCCTTTCAAAGGGTGTCCTTTGAACGGCATTTTGCTGTTGGCTCCCACTCCCAACAGCCAAGCGATGTCAGGTCCAGTTCCAGGCTGCTCAGGAATTGCTGTCCCAGATCACTGAGCTTTGAGCAAGAGACACGTGGAAACTCGCTGGTGAAAGGCAGAGCTGCAGCTTTCCCCCAAACCAGAGCATTTCCAGTACTCTTGTACATCTCCAGGGTCTGCGACATTCAGAAGCAGTACTTGCCACTGCTGAAAGCAGAAGCCACAGCGTATTTGCCATCACATACGAGGGGCTAAATATAACACCTGATGGCAAATGGCAGCAAACAGGGTGGTTATGGCCTGGGATAAACCCAGGAGACAAACAAACCTCATGCACGAATAAACAAACAAGTACATAAAAGACAGTCCCTTTCCCTTTGCAAGTGCCCACAGCCTATTTTGAAAGAGACATTTCTGTGTGTAACTGATGAATTTGCAGAGCAGATGAATCAGACTTTAGGGCCCCTATCCTGGTGTGGAGGGGTGAGCCACGCTTCCCATCCCGCCGGGCTCGCTGCAGGGACAGAGACGGGCAGAGAGCAGAGCGGGGGGCAGGGGCTGGGCCCAGACCCCCAGACCTGTGCCCAGGCACGAGGGGGATCCCGTGGGCACCCAGGCTCCCTCCAGCAGCCATCCCCCCCATGGGAGACAAAGCACAGCCTGTGCAGCGGGCTGTGCACACGTGTGACAAGCACAGAACTTATCCCCACCAGGCCAAACAAGACGTGTCAAAGCCTACTCTTGACCTCTGGAATACAAGTACTGGGAATGGTGGCTTGTCCCCCACTTTGCACAAGTGGAGGGGGAGCGAGCTCGAGCGTCGGTGTGTGGTTTCTCCCTGGACTGCACCTCTGGAGCTGCACAGAATGCAGCTCCTCCTGGATGGCTTTCCAGCACTGCAATACAGGCAGTGCTCACAAGCAGCCAAGGGTTTAACCAGCCCAGCATAAATCTCCTCTGCTTTCACTCGCTCAGCTTTCAGACCCTGTCACAGCTATTTATAGTTTCCATACTCAGTTCCTGGACAGATGAAACCTCAACATCTCATGGAAAAAAACAAGCACGGGCAAAATAAAAGGACACAGAATACTAAAAAAAAAAAAAAATCTTTGGATTCTCGAGCTGCCTCATCCAGATGCAGAACAAGCACAGGCTCATTCCTATCACCCTGGCACTCACCCTGCCTGGTCAGCAAACTCTCCTTTCCTCTCCCCATTCATACATGGGTTACCACCTCCTGTTTGTCGTTTTAATTCCTTTGTCTGTTGAAGTGCAGCCATGAGTCACCCAAAGCACACAGGGTGCTGTGAGACAGCCCCAGATAAGAACAGCACCAAGTAAATAATGGGCTCCCTATTCCAGCAGCCCTAGAACATGCTCCATGTGTGAGGGTCGACCCTGGGGATGCCCTGGAAGCAGCAGTGTGGCCACGGAGGGTGATGTGATGGCCTCGAGACCCCCAGCCAGCCCAGACACAGTGCCCTGCCCTCAGGGTGGTAGTGGGAGCAGCACGATCCACTGCTCGCTTGAGGAAGGAAAACTTCCCTTTCAAAGCAACGACAGGCCACTGCTTGGATTCTTTCAAAGGAAAACTTTGCATTGTTGATGCATAGAAATGTCTTTCTTCTTTTTTCTTCTCCAATTCCTTTTCTTAAGCCTAAGACCTGTGCTTCCCACAGATGACAGGGAACATAACACAGCCAGCAATGCACTAGTGGCCAGGAACATACTGCCCATCAGATCCAGATTCAGCAGGGATCAACTCTCAAATGCCGTCCTCAACTTCATGAAACTTCTCCTCTACCGACTCAAAGAACTAAAGAGAGTAACACTTTCCCCCTTGGAAACCTCCTGGCCAAGATTCCTAGGGCCAAGTCCCAAGCAGGAGCACGGACCTTGGTAGATACCATGTTCTTGGCTAGAGCATTATGGAGCGTTTAACTCGGGTGGCTCATCCCTGACCTTCCCATCACACACAGCTGATGCTTTTCTGTTCTCCATGAATACCCTGCTTGTAAACACATTTTCCCTTTCCAGATCAGCTGTGTCTCTGCTGAGCTGCGTTTGCTCCGTGGTGCCATTGGCTGTTTGGACACAAACTCCCAGGGCTCCTTCCCATGCACCTCCCACAGCCCCATGGCATCCTGAGGCCACCTGCCTCCAGCCCCACAGCCCCACAGACCCCGGGGTGCAGCTTCCCACCCAGCCTGAGGCTAGTGTCCCAGTCCCTGCTCCCAGGGGCACCACCCAGCTCCAGCCACCCAACCCTTCCTCTGCCCTCCTTATTGCCAGTCAGGGCAACAAGACTTGTCTGTGCAACGCCTGAAGAGGTTAAGACTGGTGGGAGAAGAACTCTGTTGCCTCTGGGTGAGGTTTGATTGCTCTGGGAGGGGTGAGGGCCCAGATCCCAGAGCTGCACCGGGTGTGACTCAGCGGAGACTCCGTGGCTGCGCAGTCTGGGCATGAGCGCAGCCACTCCATCCTCTTGTGTAGCCCCACACGTCACTAGGGGGTTTAAAGCGTGGAGATGTCCTGGGGTGCCACCAACCATTGCTCCCGAGGGGCTCAGGCTGACAGAAGACAAGAAGAGTGCCCTGGGAGCCAGCTACCGAGATGTCATGTGGGCACGGGATGGATGGCCAGCCACAGCAGTGCAGAAAACCCCCTTTCTTCAGGCTGAAAAGCCAGGCCGCTATTAGGAAACCCACCCCTGCCTGCAAAGCCAGGTTACACTGGAGCAAGTGGACTTCCAATCATGGCACACTACGAAGGATGTCCTGCTACAGCTAATGTACCTCTAATCGGCCTGGTCTGTCGGCACGTCCCACCTCATTACTGCTGGAGCAGGGCTGAGCTGGGCAGGACTCAGAGAGGGGATTTTCTTTTCCCTTTCAAAAGACTCCTGTGCAGCAGGCTGCAGCACCTGCCATCACTCCATCACAGACTGTGTTCATGTGGGGATTGTAGGGCATTTCCTGCAATCTGCCTTCCCTACAATCCTTGGAGCTGCCCAAGTTGTCCAGGACAGCTGCACTGCACCCCTGCACTGCTGGGTGTGGCACAACCCCCCTGACCAAAAAGCTACCTAGACAACATGGCCTGGGCACAAAACAGACCCTGTGTGTGCTTCAGCTCCAGTACTGGTTGGTTCACAGCCCCCAAGCCCCGGCCAGCCGCAACCAGCCTGTCCAGCGAGCGGCAAATGGGGCAAACAGAAGCACAAGAAAGGCAGGGAATAACTTGCTCAAGGTAAGAAGGTTTTCTGGTTAGGACCTCAGAAGGTTTTGGGACCAAGGTCGAGCTCCCAGCTGGCCTGGAGCACAGCCAGCTGGCAGGCTCATTTGTTAATTCCCGAAACTACACAGGCATATACTGTCCGTGCTCCCGGTTAGGGAGAATCACCCCAAGCCCAGTCCTTGTGCTGGCCCTGCCTGGCTGGCCACTGCCTGAGGAGCCCAGGGATCACCGAGTGTGAGCCTGGCCCCGGCCCTGGCACCGGCTCTGGCACCGGCACTGGCACCGGCACTGGCACCGGCAGGGCCCAGCAGCTCCCTGCAGGGCCAGCAGCTGCCCCCAGCTCCTTTCTGCTCCTCATTTATGGAAGGGGACTGTTCTCCTCAGGCACCGTGACTGCAAGCCCTGTGATTTATGGGAGCTCCATCGGGGCTGTTGTCCGTGTCACCCACGGATGGTTCCAGCGGGATTTCCTGCTGGCTGCCGGCCGGAGAGGAGCCCAGCACGGGCTGCACGTGGAGCAGCAGCTCACTGCTATCATTTACCATGCTCCCCAAGCAACAGCATCTAAATTTAGTTCTCCACCTAATTCCCTCTCTGGAGGAAGCATCAGGTTTCCAGCGGCCACAGGTTGCCAGTGGCTGGCAGCTGGCTCGGAGCCTGGCCGCGGTGCCCTGACACCCTGCAGCAGCACCCGTGCTCGGGCATGTCCCACCGACAGCCTCCAGGAAGGGGGCTCCTGGCCACATCCTTTGGATCTCACAAAAAGATCCGAGGATCGAGGGGAGCCCACCTCAGCAGCCCAAGGGACCCCTTGCCCTCCCTGCACTCGGAGGAGCTTCAGCAAACAACGCAGGCAAGGATTTCTGCAGCACAGCTCCTTTCTGTGTTGCTGGAGTCCCCTCAGAACGTGTCATGAGGGAAGCAGCACTGCTGATGCTCAGCCTTCCAATATCTCACTGAATTCTTCCCCTCAGTCCTGGCACCCACAACAAAACCACCCAGCTAAAACCTGTGTCTCAAATAGACAGTCACCTCCCATCCTCATGTCTGAGAAAGGAGAGAGACTTGAGTCCATCAAAGGCAAACTCAAAGGGCATAGAAAACCCATCATCTGCTCTCCTCCCTGGAGAACCACAGACTCTTTCCCCTGCTACCCTCCAGCCTCTCTAGCTCCTTTTTTCTCTCCCTCCACCTGTCAGGATCTCCTCTGGGGTGAGATCCAACCCAATGGAGCTGGGCCTCCCCAGGACAGGGGGCTGTGCTGCCTCTGCAGCTGGACCTGGCCAGAACACTGTCAGAGACACCTGCAAACATTGCAGCAAATTATTGCCAGTACATGGATTTAGTTAACAAGGCCTAATAACTGCAATTGAAAGGCCAAACCATGTCTGAAATGCCCAATTTCTAGTGCATAAACTAGATTTCTAGTTCATTTATTGCCTTTCAGTCAGAGACCCAAGTCACTGGAACAACAGGCTCCCTGTGTTTGTCTGGCTTTTCAGTTCTGCTGCAAACAAATGTTTATTGACCTAAGTGGCACTTCCTCTCCAATACATCAGGAATGTGATGGCTGGCTGCTGTATTTTAAAGCAGCTCAGTGTGACAAGGGTATGTTGCCACTGTAGACGTTAATATTTGCAATACTGCAGAGTTGCTTTCAATCTCTCAGGGACAAGGAAGTTTCTAGGAGATCCCGTCTGATCCCGTCTGGCAGCGTGTTTCTGTGAAGATGTGATGTGACAGGGCCCCTGTGTGATGTAACGCAGCCCCAGATCTGCTGTGGGCTCTCTGGTGAGAGCTGAGGCCCTGGGCTGAGCCCTCCATGCTGCCTGAACTCTGTGCCAGCCCCGGCACAGAGGGCACGGCTGGGACCTGTGCTGGCAGCGGGGACAGCGCTCCTGCCAGCCCCAGCAGCGGATGGGAGCAGTAAGAACTTATTTTCTAGACAGGAAAAGAGCACAATTGGTCAGGGATGTGTCTCAGCATGACCTCACTTCTCTTTATGGTTGGTTTCTGCAGACCAGGCTGCACCTTCGGTTCCCTCAGTCCCAGCCCTTCCCCCTCTGGCACCGTGGCTGCTCCGCCGTGTCCCTCCCGGCCGGGCTGGCTGCAGCCACCAGCCCTGCCACTCCCTGTGGCACTGACGGGACAGAGCCAGGGCCAGGGCCAGGGCCAGGGCCAGGGCCAGGGCCAGGGCCAGGGCCAGGGAGGTCCAGCTGAGCTGGACACGGGGCTGTGGCTGGGGCTGTGCCTCCCCTGCCCAGAGCACTGCACATTCTGCATTCAGCTTCAACCAAACCAGCAGGAACAGCAGTCTGGGTAACCCATTTTGGCGTGAAATGTGTCTGGGTTTTTCTGCTGCAGCAGATGCAAAGCGCCTCCAGAAGGAATGATTACTGTGCCCGTAAATTCCCAAAGGATGGAGGCCCTGACTTCTGGCCACAGCCACTTGCACCCCCACGCAGAGGGCTGCAGGTCCTGTTTTGCAAGGGCAGCACTGGTAAACAGCAGTTTTGTCTGCTGACTTGTAGCAAAGGGAAAGCCCAAAGCCCTGCACAAAAAATGCTTTTTTAAACAGAATGGTGCTCCACACTTCCCAGAGAGACATTGGTGGTTCCTAATAAAGGAAACGCTGGTGGCACCACCCAAGAAAGAGCATCCATCACCACCGTGCAAGGAGCTGCTCTGAACTGCTGGTCGTAATTCAGCTCCAGTATCTGTAGTGGAGGGGGGTTGGGAGCCCATTAATTACAGCTGATAATTAACATCAGTCACAGGAAGAACAGTTTAACCTTGGAACAAGGATGCATTAAATCGGGGTGCAAAGCTGCCCTGGTGAGAGCAGCAGCAGGCCCCTGGCACCGGCAACGAGGCTGGCGCAGGCACAGCAGGCACAGCAGTGCTATGGAGCAGGTTTAATTCAGCCCAGCACCAGCTCTCCTGCAGGCCCTTCTGCAGCCTGCACGAAGGAGGGGACCCCAGTCTGTGTCCAGGAGCTGCTGGTTTTCTCCCCACACAGGGCTGCTGGGCAGGAGCAGCCCCTGCACACACACGGGGGCCGGGGCACGGGGGGTCCCACTGCACCACCCTGCTGGATTTGGCTCCTCTGGCTCCTCTGTGCTGGCTCTGCCGGGCACGGCAGCCTGATCAGAGCCAGCCGGGCTCTGCAGAGCAGGGCAGAGATGGAGTCAGGCCCTTCCCATGCAACACAGCCTTCCCTGGCGAATCTCATGGATTTCAGGTCTCTGAATGCAACAACCCTGGAGCAGCTACAGCCCCACGAAACTCAGAAATTGGCGTTACCAGCCCGTGAGCAGAGGGTGGCAGACACAGGCCGGGGAGCTCTCTTAGAATCCCAGAATCACTGAGGTTGGAAAAGAGCTCCGACACCATCGAGTCCAACCTGTGCCCGATCCCCTCCTTGTCCCCAGCCAGAGCCCTGAGTGCCATGCCCAGTTATTCCTTGGACACCTCCAGGGATGGGGACTCCAAACGTCCCTGGGCAGTGCCTGCCAAAGCCTGGCCAGCCTCTTCCCACCATTTGTACAGAAGGAGGTGCACTTGTGTAGCTCTCACAGCCATTCGTGAGTCACTCCAAGGCTGGGTTATACTGAACAAGCTTTTTTTTTTTTTTTTCAGTTGAAAAGATGCTTTCAGAAAGAGGTCATAGACAGAAAGGTGAAACAGATGTTCCCAAAGGCAATTCCTGCCCAGACCCCTACTCCTGTTTCTTGAAATTGCTGCAATTATCATACCAAGAGCTGTTTCATGTGTCAGGGACCATCCCCTGAGGCCGAGCTGCACAAATCAGCAGCTGACAGCGTCTGGCACCAGGGAGAAAAATTACCTGTAATAAACTTCGTTAGTTCAAGCCATGTTGGGAGCAACCACTTGGGAAGATGTTGATGAAATTTTTGGTGTGCACACACAGCAGCCATAATAAAAAGAAAGATAAAAATCATTATAGCAGCAGGAATAATTCCTTATTGTTCCCCCAGGAAATGCCTCCCACCACCCCAAAGGTCCTGCAGGGTCCTGCAGTTTGACAGCTGCCCATGGGCATTGCTCTGTGGCTGCCAGAGCCCAGCAGGTGCTGCCCACAGGGACATGTGCCTGGCCAGGGAGCACTCAGGGATTTTGGGTTCGTGATCCCATCATGTTTTCCAGAGGGAACATGGACATTTCACAGAGAACATGTGTGATCTCGCTTCCTCAGACACCTTTTTGGGGGACTTAGAAAGAAAACATCAGCTCCAGAGGAAAGCTAGAAACTACAGAATTCATAGAACCATAGAAACTCCTGCAGTGGATGGGAGCCACAAGGATCATCGAGTCCATCTCCAGGCCCTGCATGGGACACCCCCAAGAATCCCACCCCAAAGTCACTTTTGTGCTCCCCCATTACCAACTTCAACATTTAATGTTCCCAGAATGTTCCCTGTCCTCCCCAAACCTCTCTCACTAGGGCCATTACCCCAACTACCTGACCCATCTAATTCAGCACGGACTCACAATGAGTTATTTCCAAATTTAAAACATCCTCACGCACTGAAATTCACCCATGGATCTGACTGGAGAAAAAAGCACAGGCTCTGAGTTTTTTATGTCTTAGGACCCCCTTGGGAGACCAGCATGCACCCACATAATGGCTTTGAACCCCCACACACTCATACCCTGTCCTGCCAGGGAAGAGACCCGAATTCCAAAATTATCCCTTGCAAACGAGCATTTTCTCAGCCTACTCTGTATCAGCAGCCAGTGAGTAATTCTCAGTGGCTCTAAGATTAGCTAACGAAGCGCCGTGACTCATCAGCCAAGCCTCCGCGCCGCTGGGAAAATTCAATTTTTCTTTAGCAACAGAGGTTCAACTGTGGAAATTATAAATAATTAGGGTTTGGAGAGGCTGCAGTAACATGAGGATTCTTCTTTAAACCTCACCGGTACGGATATTGGTGCCTGTGGTGCCTTTGTGCCAGCAGCATCACCGGTGCCCCGCCGGAGGCAGGGCTGCGTGCGGGGCTCCGGCGGAGCCGGGCGGGGGCTCGGTGCCGGGCTCGGACCAGCAGAGCCTGATCCGCAACCGCTCATTAGCGCACACCCAGCAGCAAACCCAAACCACGCAGAGCATGACAGCTCCTGGAACCACGCCGTGCAGCAAAATGATGGGGTGGGGGAAGAGTCATCAGCAGAATCAAAGCAGGCAGCATCCCCACCCCAGCCGGCCGGGAGCTGCAGAACCAGACCGAGCTGCCCTCTGGAGCGAACCTGTGCTCCGGACCCTGCTCCTGTGTGCCGTGAGGGGCTGCGGGGCTGGCACCCCTCTCTGGGCCCTGGTCCTGTGTGTCTGTGTGGGGCTGGCACCCCTCACTGTGCCCTGATCCCGTGTGCCATGTGGGGCTGAGGGGCTGGCACCCTCACTGTGCCCTGGTCCCCTGTGGGGCCGTGGGGCTGGCACCCTCTCCGTGCCCTGGTCCTGTGTGCCATGTGGGGCTGGCACCCCTCTCTGTGCCCTGGTCCCGTGTGCTGTGTGGGGCTGCGGGGCTGGCACCCTCACTGTGTCCTGGTCCCCTGTGGGGCTGTGGGGCTGGCACCCTCACTGTGCCCTGGTCCCCTGTGGGGCCGTGGGGCTGGCACCCTCTCCGTGCCCTGGCACTGAGCTGCTGAGCCTCAGCAGGATCCGTGTCCCCTGCACTCCCAAGCACCATTTTCTCTGTTACCATGTTTGCACTGGAACACTCTGTGGCAGATCTTAGTAAAGTGTCAAAAATCCAGTGACTCACCTGCAGCACTGAAATGTCACTCCTCCTTTTTACTCTTTAAGCTGGTGTTAGGACAGCCAGCCAGCCAGCCAGCTGTCAGACCAATGGGCATCACAAGGGACACAGGAAAAACAAGGAGACCTGTCGATTCTCAGCGCTCTCTGGAGGAGGGTCCCTGCCCAGCCCTGGCACAAAGGGCAGCAAACCAGCTTTGGAACCGCCCGCCTGCTGGCACTGGCATTTCCCCTCAGCTCTCAGCAGCAGAGCCCGGGGCAGGAACAGCCCATTGTTTGCTCTCCACAGGGCACAGCAATGTCAGGAATGTCACACACCCAGGTGCAAGGACAGCGGGAGCCCTGCCTGCCTTCCCTGCAAGGGAGGACAGGGAAGGTTTCTGGCACGACACAGGCGCTCACTCCCCATCAGCCTGCAGGAGCACGAGCTGCCAGTGCCAATCTGTGCCCATCCACGGGGCAGAGGGCAAGGCCAGCAGCTCTCACCGAGCTGTGACACAGCTGGCAGGGCTGGTGTGCACCAGGGGCTTTACTGCAGTGAGGAAAAGCTGCACATCCCCTCAAACACCTCCACCCTGGGGACCACTCCAGCATTACAGGATGGACACCAGACCTGAGCAAACCCTCCCAGGCCATCTCATGACCAAAGCCCAGAGAAAATCAGTGGCCCCACATGTGAGGTATCACACAATTCCCTCACACCCAGCAGAGACTGGACAGCTGGTCTGAAGAATGCTCCTGCCTGCTCACGGGACCCAAGTGCCACGGGCTGCCTGCTCAGGAACACGGCCAGCACTACCTACGGTTCTTGGCATCTCCTTCAGCCTTGGAGCAGCCTTTCCACAGGCATGATGGGGCAGCCCTTCACTGGAGATGGGAGCAGACAAGAGCTTTTCCTGGGAGTAGGATCCTGGTCATTCTTGTTTGCCTTTTAAAATTATTTTTTAAGTGAACAGAAGGCTGCTTGTACCTCCCTGCAGCTCCCTGCAGTAATGCTACAGCCAAATGCTTGGCAGCACTTTTGGGCAGGAATTTTGTACAATGCACAACTGTGTGAGCAGAAAACACAAAAACCACCTCACAGCCATCAGGTCAGCCCAGGCCTAGCTCGAGAAGATGCTAGAAAAAACCTCACAAAGAGCCCCTGAGGCCAGACAGGCAGGAGCTAAGAAAGGCAGGGCTGTTCCTCCCAAAGCAGGAGCACTCCCAGCACAGGAGCACCTCTGCCAGCCTGGGTAAACACCCACTGCACAAAGGCTTCACACAAGGTGCAGGAACACATCCCCTGCTAGATACTGCTGTCCTTCTTGCACTTATTTTTGGAAAACAGGAAGCTCATTGATTTGTTTGCAGAGGTGACCAAACTGGCCCTCGGGAAACAGCTGTGCTGGTTCAACATCTCCTGTTCGACACCACAGCCTTCCCGCTGTTCTAAGGGACGCAGATTCCACCTGGTGAGTGCTGGGCTGAGACTCAGCAGAAGGGTTTTGGTGCTGAGCTCTCCTTGTGACACTTTGCTGCTGAAACGGGAAGCTCTGACCTCTCTTGCTGACATCCAAAGACCACAGTGTGAACCAGCACAAACCAGGAAAACACGAGCCTGTGTGATTTCCGACCCGCTCGCTCTAACTCAGCCAGAGTTCATTCCGGTGTTTGCTGCAGCAGATCCAGCTGACAGGAACAGCATCAGTGCAGAGATCTGCAGCTCCAAGGCAACCTCCCACAGCCAGACAACGCTTTACTGAGCAGGGACCCTCTGAACTGTTTTCTCCAGCACCAGAAGCAACAGATCACCTCAAGTTAATGTCTCTGGACAGAGGAAATGCAAGGAAAGGGTAGACAAACACAAACCCAAAAAATGAACTGATACGGTTCCAAAATCCTGTCCATAGGTCACTTCAGTTTGTGAACTGTTTGAATTTGGCAAAAAAGCTGTTGGGCTGCTGGTTTAGAATTGTGCATCACCTCTTGGTCATGGGTAAGAAGATCCTTCTGTCCAATATGTTCAAAGGGCCTTAAATCACACTCATGGAGTGTGAGCATGCAACTTCATGCACGTTCATGTTCAGTCCAGAACGTGGATTCTCTCCTGGCTGGAGCCAGCAGCTCAGCACGAACCCTCTGCACACAGCAAGGGTAGGCCCAGGCCGTGCTGCTCTTCCAGGTGATTTGGGAAAGCACAGGGGTAGGACCCAAGGACATCCGAGTCCCCAGCACTGCTTGTTCATGTACCTGGAACCCCTGATTCTCTTGCTCTGCAGTAAATGACACGAGAAAGCTTTAACATGCAATGAGAGGCACGCTGTTGTGTGTTGCACATCTTCCAAGGTTTAATAGACACAAAGTGAGTCCATTGTACTTAAGACACTACAATGATTTCATTCTATTGCATGTCCTGACCCAATTACATTTCTCAGAGTACAGTATTGAATAAAAGTTCGGTAGCTTTAAAATTAACAAGTGTGAAATCTGTAAGTAAAATAAGCAGCAGCAATAATCTGGGGAATTTTATCAAGAATAGCTAACTTTTAAGTAATAAATACATTCCGAGTTGTGGTTTTTGCTGTTCTCCTAGTTCATTGCTGTCTGACCGGTCAAATTCTCATTCTAGGGTAAGATACCCTCAGGCCTGCCCTGCCTCACACCAGAAGAGCCTCCCAGCTCCGCGTCCCGGTGCCTGTCGCCCGTCCCGGCGGCACGCGGAGCGCTCTGCCCAGGAGCCTCCTCCTCGCGCCGTGTTCTCCTGGGAGCACGTCCGGGCGGTACAGACTCGGTGACCCGCTAGGAGAACAGCTGTGCTCGTCTTCTGTTACCTTGAAGAAAGCCAGAGAGGGAGAGGTTACTGTGACAGAGCGGCAAGGCACACGCTGCGGCTTCCCTCTAAATATAGCCAGGAATTCTCCTGCTCCCAGCTGGCCCAGCAGGCACAACCAGCAGAGCCTGCAGCTTGGGAAGAAAGCTGTCAGGCTAGCAAACCCAAAGTAAGAGTGGGAATTTTCCCCAAGACCAACACAAAATGAATTTCAGTGATGATAATGAATCTCCAGTCTGGCTTGAAGACTCTGGAGTCCCTGTTTGGGTGGGTTACTGTAGGTTAATCCGCCACGAGTCCCCATGGAGCGCGCCACGTGAAGAACATCTGCCTCCACTTTCCGAACACAATCTACAAAATAGGATTATTCTCCCCTTGAGAGCAGCCGAACAGAAGCTTTTCTAAGTACCTGCGAGTGCTCAAGCTGATGACCGTGGCTGCAGTGCCCAGCTGCAGTGTCCAGCTGCAGTGCCAGGCTGCAATGTCCGGCTGCAGTGCCCACCAGCAGTGCCCACCCGCAGTGTCCGGCTGCAGTGTCTGGCTCCAGTGCCCACCCGCAGTGCTCGGCTGCAGTGTCTGGCTGCAGTGCCCAGCTGCAGTGCCCACCTGCAGTGCCCAGCTGCAGTGCCCGGCTGCAGGTCCCGGCTGCAGTGTCTGGCGAGGCAGAGCAGCCGGCCCCTGGCGCTGCTGCCCTGTGGGGCCCCACAGGCTCCCCCTGCCCTGCCCCACAGGAGGGAGTGGCACAGCAGGGCCCTTGGGACAGCCAGCGTCCCTCCCCAGCCTCATGTGCCACACTGCTGTCACCAGCCCTCGCAACAGCCACCAGTCCCCTGGGCTCAGGGCTGATGACCTGGGACAGGAGCAACTCCTGGAGAACAACATGCCTAGCAAAATCTAGGGGAGTCCTCAGCTGTCCCCCTGCATGCAGGAGGGACTCACACTGGCCCTGGAAGCCAGGTCACACTGCGGAAACCCTGCAAGAGTTCAAGGGCAGACTCCACTTGCCTCCAAGCGAAGAAGACAGAAGGCACATGGAACAACTCGGTGATACAGAACCGAGAGAGAGAACGGCACGGAGACTCCCACTGGCACTGCAGCTGCAGAAGCATCACTGCACCTCGCTCCCAGTGCAATGCAGCTCCAGCAGCCCAGGAGTATGACCAGCCCTAAGTCTGTGCCGCACCAACCACATCAACTCCAGCTGAGCTGGAAGCGCAGGAGACACCAGCTTGGATCTCTGTTCCTGACACACAGCATCAACACCATAGAAGAGCAGATCAGAAACCTTCAAACCACCCCCAGCTGAGGTTTGCGACTTACAGAGCACAATGAACCAAGAACACCAAGCACAGGAAGAGGATCACATCCCCAAAGCTGCTGACATGGCAGCAGCACTGCTTCTGCAGGCAGCGGACCCAAAGTGACACGGATTCACTCAGACTCAGCACCCAGAATGATCCTCAGCATTGCCCACACAAAGCAGGGTGCAAAGAGCTGATTCAATACCCAGGAACATCTGTCCCAAAAGCTGTATTACAGAGAAGGGCTGCAGTCAGGTTTCATACATTCCTTCAGTATTTGGCAGAAACTGGGAGGTCTCACCCTAGGGCTCTCTTACCTGCAGCCAACAGAGTATAAATTCGTACCTAATCTTGCAGGAGAATCTATTTATCTTGTGATGAACAGAGAGACTTTCAAGAACACACAACAATCTGACTTGCAGGTTTATCACCTTGCACCTGGGAAAGCCTTCTGGAGGCCCAGGGACCTGGAACAATATCCCTCAAGTGGCTTTGAAAGCACTGACCCTTTAGAGACATTACAGAGTGAGAAGATCTTGTCTAAACAGGAAAAAATGCATTTCCTGGCTGAGGAGGTAACAGCAAGCCCTCGGGTGGTCGGATTCTTCGGGATTTCTCTCTGGGAGGAAGAAAGAATCACACCAGAAGTCCGATGCCAAACAGGTCCCAGGGAAGGCTCCTGCCATTGCCAGGGCAGATGGGGCTCCTCCATGGGGACAGGGACTGGGGCCAAACCTCAGCTGCTCCGGGGACTACCGGGGGCAAATATCAGGGATTCTGTCCAGTGGGAGCAGAAAGCTGCGGCTGCCAGCAACAGAGCAAGCTGCTTTGAAACACCTGGATGCTCCTTGGCTTGGAATGCTGGAACCTCAGCATGCAGCTCGCTCCCTGTGCCTGGGTGGGCACCTGCTCCTGCAGAGCTCTGCAGCCAGGCTCGAGGGGCATGGCCACCCTCGGGACAGCCCTGGTGTCTGTCTGTGCACACACAGGAGCTCTCGTGTGTCCCACAGGGGCATGGCCACCCTCGGGACAGCCCTGATGTGTGTGTGTACACACACAGGAGCTCTCATGTGTCCCACAGGGGCACGGCCACCCTCGGGACAGCCCTGGTGTCTGTCTGTGCACACACAGGAGCTCTCATGTGTCCCACAGGAGCTGCACAGTGACAGCCCCTCGTACACTCTCACTTCATCCCTGGAAAGCTTCAGAAATTTATGTTCAGAAAATCACTTCCAGCATGGAGCAGCAGCTGATGCCACGTTCCAGGCCTTGGCCCATGTGTGAGTAACTAACACAACACGTGTGTTGCTGACTCAGGACAGCCTGCGTGCTCAGCTGGGTGTCCAGAGGAGAGGCAGGGCAGCTCCCCTGAAGCCAAGTGCTTGTTCATAATCAAAAATTTAAAATTTTGGATCAAACAAAGCCATTCATAAATCCAGACTGAGCAGCAGCAGCAGAGTGCAGAAGACAATTTATCTTTGGAGGTTGCAGCACCCCAAGTGTGCCCAAGCAGCTTGTTTTGAGGATTATTTTCTAATCATAAAGCAATTAACAGCAGGCTGTAATTGAGTATCAGCAAATCAGTGTTTCTCCAGCCATCTCTCCTTGGGGGAAGTGCAGAGAGGCTGCTGCTAGCAGCCAACTGGTAAAGTCCTTCCTTCCCATGCCTTCCTCTCCCAGGAGGAAGGAGAGGGTGGCAGCTGGGATCCCCATCTCTGCCCCACGGGATGAGGTTTTGGAACTGTCTCCAGCTCTCAAGGCACCACAATGCAGCTGACTCGAGCAGGCTGGCAGCTGCGTTCTCCACCACTGGAGCTCTCAAACTCCATCATCCAAGCATCCCTACAACAACTGCTGCACTGAGGGCTTCTGCCTTTGGAAAGCACTGTTTTCCACATGAATAAACGGCTCAAGTTAGTGGCTTGCATCAAAACAGAGCAAGTCATCACTCACATGGGAAGTCAAACTAGTAATTTGCTAAAACTCATTTCTTTAGCTGCAGAGAGCACACAGGAAATGTACTTCATAAAGAAACCCAGGCTGGCTGATCCTGCACTAGCACGGACTATTGCAGATGAAACAGGAACTGGTACGTCAGTGAAGGCATTCACTGCTTTAGAAATTCATCAGCTTAATGAGAAGAGCCTTCATTAACACCTGCCCAGCTCCTCCCTGCCAGAGCCAGCAGGTGACCAGGCCAGGAGGACAAGCTAATGCGGGGCAGCAACAGGCGTGAGGAGCAGCTCTGGCACCAGGGAGCCGCCCACGCAGGTGAGGTCACCTGCACGGGCATCCACAGCGAGGGGAACCCTGCTGCTGCCACGGGCACCTTGGGGTGGGCAGGAGGCACAGCCACAGCCCTCACGCCCCAGAGGGACATCGGGTGGGCAGGAGGCACAGCCCTCACACCCCGGAGGGACATCGGGCGGGCAGGAGGCACAGCCCTCACACCCCGGAGGGACATCGGGCGGGCAGGAGGCACAGCCCTCACACCCCGGAGGGACATCGGGCGGGCAGGAGGCACAGCCCTCACACCCCGGAGGGACATCGGGCGGGCAGGAGGCACAGCCCTCACACCCCGGAGGGACATCGGGCGGGCAGGAGGCACAGCCCTCACACCCCGGAGGGACATCGGGCGGGCAGGAGGCACAGCCCTCACACCCCGGAGGGACATCGGGCGGGCAGGAGGCACAGCCCTCACACCCCGGAGGGACATCGGGCGGGCAGGAGGCACAGCCCTCACACCCCAGAGGGACATCGGGCAGGAGGCACAGGATCAGCCCTCACACCCCAAAGGGACACTGGGTGGGCAGGAGGCACAGCCCTCACACCCCAGAGGGACATCGGGCGGGCAGGAGGCACAGCCCTCACACCCCAGAGGGACATCGGGCGGGCAGGAGGCACAGCCACAGCCCTCACGCCCCAGAGGGACATTGTCACCCAGCACGTGGCACAGTCCTGCTGCTCCTGCTCCATCAGAGAAAGCCCCAGGAGAAGCAAGAGAGCACTCCCAGATGACTGAAGAGCTGCAGCCGTGGGGCACAGGGCTGTAGCTATGGAGAGCACAAGCCCTCCAGGAGCCGAGGTATTAAGCCCCATCTGTGCCCTTGCTGCCGGACAGCAGAAGCCTATTTCAGCTGCACGTAATCTCAGGATGTGCAGAGTTCATTATCTGGCTAATGCAGAGCCCATGTGCTCTGTACAGGTAGAGACAGCACACAGAGCAGCTGCAGCAAGCAGATTTAAATAAAATAAACCGGGCCCCATGTGGTGGTATAACCCCATCCAGCAGCCAAGAACCTCGCGGCCGCTTGCTCCCTCCCCCACCAGCGGGATCGGGGAGAGAACTGGAGGGACAAAAGCTGGAGAACTCATGAGCTGAGATAGACAACTTAATAGGGAAGGCAAAAGCTGTGCACACAAACGAAGCAAAACAAGGAATGAAATCCCTGCTTCCATGGGCAGGCAGATGTTCAGCCACCTTCAGAACAGAGCCCTATCACATCTAACCATGACTTGGGAAAACAAATGTCCCCTCTTCCTCCTTCTTCCCCCCACTCTATATACTAAGTATGATATCATATGGACTGGAATAGCCCCTGGGCCAGTTGGGGTCACCTGTCCTGGCTGTGTCCCCTCCCAACCTCCCACACAGCCTCGGCCCCCTCCCCAGCATGGCTGTGCAAGGGGCAGGAACAGCCTTGGCTCTGTGTGAGCCCTGTTCAGCAATAACAAAAGCATCTCTATTTTATCAACCCTGTGCTCAGCACAAATCCAAAACGCAGCCCCAAATCAGTCACTGTGAAGAAAGCTAATGGCACTCCAGGCAAAACCAGCAGATCCCAGCTCGTGCTCATCCAGCCTTACAGGCGAGCAGCTCCGTAAGCCTTGCACAGTCAGGAGCAGAGCTTGTCACTCAGCCCACACACTCCTGCCCACCTTGATGCCAGCACCACTGACGGCAACTTCGGGATAAAACAGAACAGATCACGGCTGAAAACCAGCAGCTTGTATGTTTTTCAACATTAAGAGCCTTCACATCAATTTTTGGGATCAAAGTCCTAGCTTTCACACCTGAAGGTGAAAACGAGAGATATTCAATTGTTCAACACCAGGCTGGATGGGGCTTGGAGCAACTTGGGATAGTGGAAGGTGTCCCTGGCCATGGTGGGGGGTGGAACAAAACGATCTTTAAGGTATCTTCCAACTCAAACCCGTCTGTGACTGCGCAATTTGTGTCACCCGCTGTGTCAGGCAGCCCCACGAGCCAAGCAGCTGCATGTGCCATTAGCAGTGCACGGCTGCGGGGTGAAGATCTGTTTGCTCCTCACCAGCACAGCACCCGCACCCTTCCCTACACAGAGCTACAGCCAAGCTTCCCAAAATCCCCTACTCCTTTCTGGCCCAAAGAGGCCTTTCTGTAAGTGCACCTTGGAGGTGCTCAGTACTGGACAAATACCTGCTTAAGCACCACAGGGGCAGGATGAGCCCTGAGCCCCGCCTGGGAGGCCAGAGAACTCCCCTGGGTGTCCCTTGGCTCCCACCCTGCTGCTCTCCATGCTTGCTGGGAAAAGGGGAATTGTAACTGCAATTTGGACACCTGCACTTGAATACGAAAACCAAACAAGTAAATAAAGGCAATTCAGGAAGACACACAGAAATTCTGGTTTTATTTTATTTGTAAATTTTCAGAGAAACCGATTTCCAGGTTCTTTGTCCACACGTCTCCCACTTCCTGCCCTGAGACCCCTGATCCTGTGTGGATCCTACAGGCACTGGGTGCACTGTGGGCTGGGGACACTGCTGGGGGACAGCCACCTGCCCTGCCCACGGTGGGCACGCTGGGCCAGCACCACCAGCAGGGGCCC
>WEZZ01001963.1:35313-46741 GCA_013400585.1 Chloropsis cyanopogon
ACTAAGTATGATATCATATGGACTGGAATAGCCCCTGGGCCAGTTGGGGTCACCTGTCCTGGCTATGTCCCCTCCCAACCTCCCACACAGCCTCGGCCCCCTCCCCAGCATGGCTGTGCAAGGGGCAGGAACAGCCTTGGCTCTGTGTGAGCCCTGTTCAGCAATGACAAAAGCATCTCTATTTTATCAACCCTGTGCTCAGCACAAATCCAAAACGCAGCCCCAAATCAGTCACTGTGAAGAAAGCTAATGGCACCCCAGGCAAAACCAGCAGATCCCAGCTCGTGCTCATCCAGCCTTACAGGCGAGCAGCTCCGTAAGCCTTGCACAGTCAGGAGCAGAGCTTGTCACTCAGCCCACACACTCCTGCCCACCTTGATGCCAGCACCACTGATGGCAACTTCGGGATAAAACAGAACAGATCACGGCTGAAAACCAGCAGCTTGTATGTTTTTCAACATTAAGAGCCTTCACATCAATTTTTGGGATCAAAGTCCTAGCTTTCACACCTGAACATGAAAACGAGAGATACTCAGTTGTTCAACACCAGGCTGGATGGGGCTTGGAGCAACCTGGGATAGTGGAAGGTGTCCCTGGCCATGGTGGGGGGTGGAACAAAACGATCTTTAAGGTATCTTCCAACTCAAACCCGTCTGTGACTGTGCAATTTGTGTCACCCGCTGTGTCAGGCAGCCCCACGAGCCAAGCAGCTGCATGTGCCATTAGCAGTGCACGGCTGCGGGGTGAAGATCTGTTTGCTCCTCACCAGCACAGCACCCGCACCCTTCCCTACACAGAGCTACAGCCAAGCTTCCCAAAATCCCCTACTCCTTTCTGGCCCAAAGAGGCCTTTCTGTAAGTGCACCTTGGAGGTGCTCAGTACTGGACAAATACCTGCTTAAGCACCACAGGGGCAGGATGAGCCCTGAGCCCCGCCTGGGAGGCCAGAGAACTCCCCTGGGTGTCCCTTGGCTCCCACCCTGCTGCTCTCCATGCTTGCTGGGAAAAGGGGAATTGTAACTGCAATTTGGACACCTGCACTTGAATACGAAAACCAAACAAGTAAATAAGGCAATTCAGGAAGACACACAGAAATTCTGGTTTTATTTTATTTGTAAATTTTCAGAGAAACCGATTTCCAGGTTCTTTGTCCACACGTCTCCCACTTCCTGCCCTGAGACCCCTGATCCTGTGTGGATCCTACAGGCACTGGGTGCACTGTGGGCTGGGGACACTGCTGGGGGACAGCCACCTGCCCTGCCCACGGTGGGCACGCTGGGCCAGCACCACCAGCAGGGGCCCAAAGCTCCAGCTGGAGCTAGGAGACCCTCAGCCCCGGGAGCAGCCCAGCGTGCTGCCAAGGGAGCTGCTGAGCCCTGGGGTGGATACAATCTCCTGCAGCAGCTGAGGTTACAGCTCTGAAAGCCGATCGCGTGCCTGGGCACCGGCGCGGCGCAGGTGCAGTTAGAAATAGCACAATGTAGGCCCGGTGGCATTTCCAAAGAACGCTCCTGGGAGCAGAGGGGATGGAGAGGGGCCACGGCTGGCAGCACAGGCCAGCACCGACCTGGCTGTCTCCAGAGGCAGTCCCTGGGCACAGCGGGCGAGCGCTTTTGGGAACGGGCAGATCAGCGGGATGGCACCGGAGTGCAGCTCCAGCCATCAGTGCTGGGCGCACAAAAATGCAGCACGGTCCACTCCGGACTTGTTCTCCCACCTTGTATTAGCATGCAGAGACGCTGACTCCAAGCTGTTTGCAGGAAGACTGCGAAACAGTAATTAAGTTGGATGCCTGGTTTTAGTGAACTGAAGCATCTCAAAAGCAGGCCAAGAAAAATGTCAAGCATTCACCTTCTGTGCTGAAATATTCCATGTGACCAGGCAGGTGTGCTAAAAAGTATAGTTATCACACCAAACATCCCCATCACTTTATATCACAGTGCAATATTTTTGAGCCACTGGTAGAGCAGAAGAGAAGAGGAAAAGAGGAGTGATTTATGCTGCTTCACAAGCTGCAGGCAGCAGCACTGGCTGCATGGACAGACACACAGAGCCCCAAACACCTCTGAAGGTGAAGTCACAACGTGATCTTCCAGGTTTTACATTAGTGGTTTCTACTGACAGTGAGCATGCAGCCAGCTCTGAGTTTGCTGCACACAGCAGCAGTGATGGATGGCTTGACGTACTGAGGGTCTATTAAGCTCATAGCAGTTAAAATGAAAGCCTTCAGCATCTGCAAGTTTAATGGTTCTGCAGTCACAGCTTGGGGACAGGGGAGAGAGAGGAAGAATAAAGGATTTTCCAGACTGAAAAAGTAAAGGAATATCCATCTTGTAAACTTGTTTCATGCAGAGATGCGGATGAAAACCCACCAGCAGTTTTTCCTAGAGGTTTAGTGCATGTGTGTGTGCAGGGAGAGGGCATCTGCCATGAGGAGCTGCTCAGGAGGGTCACAGAGCAGCAGACCCAGCTCTGCCAGGGTCCTGGGTCTGCAGGGACACACACCCTGCCCGCACAGCAGGGCTGGAGCAACACATACTCCTGGCAAAGCCCCCGATCCCACCACGCGATGCATTCCTGGTGCAGGGAAGGGTGTCCCTCCCTCCTGTGCCCCAGCCCAAGGCACAGCTAGAGCAGTGGCCACAGCCACGGCTCATTCCCAATAAAACATGTGTGACACCAGCCCAAGGGTCCTCGCTCCCCCTTCCTGGCCCTCAGGTGGGCTTTCCTTAAGGGAAAGGCAAACATCTGTCACTCCAAGCCAGGGGCACCTGCGATCCTTGTGCCTTGAGCTGGCCCTGGTCACACAGCAGGAAGCTGCAGAGCAGCCCCAGAAGATGCTGAGCAGACATGTCTCTCCTGGCACTATGCTAAACCAAGTCTTACAAGTTTGTAGCAGTCTACAGGCTGCTATTCTGCCTGCTGTTTTTCCAGAAACTTGTTTTACTTAATTAAAACCCTGTCATTACCTGACTAGTACTTTCCTTGCAAAGAAACCCCAAGGACAAAGCAGTAACAACAAGAAGTGATCCTACCAGCTTTTCCAACTCAAACCAAGGAAAAAAAAAATCTAATTTTTCCAGTTTTGTGCATCCACAAATGACCTGCAGTGTTCGTACATTTTTCCAGTAACTACCCTCTGCAGAACACATCACATGCCAGGAGACAGAAAGTTTCACAATAGGAAGTGTCACCAGTGAAAAACTCCTGCTGTGGCCAGGATTAGCATGAGCAGTGTCAGTGTTGAAGCCACCTCATGGACTCCTTCTGATGACAAAAACCTTTGTGCCACTGCTGGTGAAGCCCCAGCACAATGGACTTAATGCCCATGCAATATTACCAGGTTACTCTGAGCAGCTGGGGCTGCCCCTGCACCCCTGGCAGTGCCCAAGGCCAGGCTGGACACTGGGGCTGGAAGCAGCTGGGACAGAGGGAGGTGTCCCTGCCATAGCAGGGGTGGAATGGGATGGACTTCATGGTCCCTTCCAACCCAAACCCTTTCATGCCATCCTTTAGGAAAGGACAGTCAATGAGCAGCTGAAGGAAACATTTCAGTTCTACCTTGTGGAAAATCAAGGAAAGCAAGAAAATTCAATGCTCCTGGAAGGAGAGAATTAGGTACAAACAATTCCCGGAAATAATGAGCAGTTTTATAATTGATGTACCAAAACTCCAGACATGCTGGTCTAATTGGGAAGCTAGGTAAATGTGACATGTGGAACACAGGCAGTTGTGTAGTTCTGCTTTTCCAGTTTTGCAGTTCTTTATCAAACAGTCACGTTGTCTTCAGCCTGGCAGCCTGTGCTGGCAGCTCAGCTCAGACATGTAAGGCAGGAAATCCCCTGTGGAAAGCCAGCTGAAGGAGGCCAGCAAAACAGTGATACCTGCTAAACGTATATACCCATATACACATGCAGAGGTTTGGCTGAAGAGCACAGAGGGAAGGAAGATTTTGGTCTAATCCAGGCCTTCCCATCGTTTTCTTACCCACGTGTTCTCCAGATGTTCTCCTTTCCCTGTTTACAGACCTGCTCTGTACCTGTAGCTCAGATCCCACCGCGTCTCTGGAGCAAGGGCTGCTTCTCCTCCTCGAGGCCCTGCCCTGTCCCCCCATCTGGCCAGGTCCTGCCAGGGCCTGTGCCAGCAGCCAGCATTCTCTGGGGGCTGACATGCAGGGGCAAGCATCCTCCCACTCTGACTTCCAGCCCGGGGCCTGGGACTCCTCTTGGCCACAGCTTTGCCACTCGCCAAGGACTGACAGGCACAGCCGATCTGCCTGATCTGAAGCCTTGGGTGCTTCTTTGGGTTGTCCCTTCTCCTGCAGCCCCTGGGCCACGCCAGCCCAGCCAGGACCCACAGGGACAAGGACAGATGTCAGGAGTGATGATGACATTCATTACCTTTGTCCCAAACTGCTCACGCACACCATGAAGACAGCTCGGAGGATGGAGTTTGCTGCTCCTTTAACCAGAGCACTGCCCAGACAGGAGCCATGGATTGCCAGGACTCTTCCACTGGCAAGGACAGTACATTCTGGGCAGCAGGTTTATTTATACTCCTGATCTAGCTAATAGGAATTTGGGTCCAATCCAAACACTCTTGATATAATAAAGTCCTTAGCCAGAATTAAGCAGCAGTTCTATGGGCAAGATGAAGAAGGAAGCTGAAATGTTGCTGCTGCAGTTGTCCAGACACCCTGAGTACACAGCATTAATATGTCATGCTCTGGTTATTTACTCCAGGCTTGCTGAGATGGAGTCACAGCCCAAGCAAAGGAAGTCCTGCATCACACTCAAGCAAGGGGTGAAGTCCCATGACAGAGGGTATGAAAAAAAAGGATTACATGAGCACTGACTGTACCAGTCCCACTGCATTATGACAGTTCAGATAAAGAAGAGAGCCCAGAGAAGCAGCACTGGCTTGCTCACACAGAGTCCTTCAAGCATGAAACAGAGCAGAGCATTCAGGGGACAACGTAACAAATCACACTGCATAAAGCATGGCCTTTGACACAGGGTTCCTCCCAGTGACACCTCTGGCTTTCGACAAAAAGTTAATCCCCCCCGTCTAACACCATCACAGCTGAGGTCTTGTCTGGACAGTGATGACTGAAAGGCTGTGAAATGATTCCAGGTTTCATCCAAGTCACAGGATTTTCCCATGGACTTTTATTCCCAGTTGTGCTACATCCTGTATTTTTTAGGTTACAAATTTTAATCCCAAGCAGATAGTTTGATAAGAAAGGGAAACCCATCCCCATCCACTACAAAGAATCAGCCCTCACATTTCTATTCCCACCTAATGTCCTCACATAGAGGTGAAGCCCAAAGGAATTTCATTTGATCCAGGCCATTCCCCAGAGAAACACTGAAAATTTAGGCGCAAACCAAACCCCAAGTACAGTGAGAGATATTGAAATACTGTTCCACAGAGACAGTTTTTGGTACAATCATTTTGAGGAGCCGTAAAGGGCCTTCATAAGAAACCCAAACCAGAGGGATCAGAGGGAGGGGAGCCAAGGGGCCCCAGACTGTTACAGGTAACTGCTGGGCACCAGCACATCCATATGATAAATCTCATCTTAATTCCAGTGAAAGTTTTAGTTCTTTGACCCAAGGAAATGGAAAGCCTAGGAGCTGTTAGTCTTCCAGGCACACAGCTGCAGGTTTATCAGCTCTTTGAACAGGCTGCTTCCTCACAGTGTCCTGCCTGGCCTGCACTTCCCTCTGGGAATAGGGGCTCCAATTCCCACAGTCCCCAAAAGGGTTTGGAATTAAAGCTTCTCCCCACCTCTGAAATTACCCTCACCAACTAACAGCCAAGCACCTAAGTTTCACAATTGTCAATCTCAGATTTAATGGAAAAACAAATGCAAACAAATAGTGGAATACAGATTAAAAAAGCACCAGGAGGGTTTTCGTGGCAAGCATTAGTCTAGCAATCACTCACCTGATACTGGAGGCAAAGTTATGTCTCAAACTGAGTTAAGAGATCTCGTATTTCTGGAGTCAGGTGCTTGACTGCCTTGGCAGCCTCCGTGATTGCTTTCCGGTACATGCCTTTCTTCTTGCGATTAAACCTCAGTTTGAAAAATTCCGAGAAAGGAGAGAGTTTTGAAACAGATAGGAACGAAGTGGTCGGAGAACCAAACCATGACACTTTAGCTTCTCGCCACGAAGGTTCCCCGTTTTCCTTCTGGCTGAGGTTTATGTCAAGAACACGTGCTGGCCACCACGGAAACCCGTGAATTTTACCCCAGACAATATCCCCCACTGACACAGTCCTTCCATCTTCTGTAACACACTTAGACACACTCTGGGTGTGCAGTCTGACTGTCAGTGGTGGCACAATTTTACGCTCATCTTTTGAAGATGAAGAGACGGAGGCATCATCACCAGGCAAAAAGTCACACAGTTCTGGTGATGTCACTTCCGAACTAGAAGACTTGGATTCATCTAGACTGTCATTGCTACACACCGATAAACTAGAAGAATCTGCTTTTCTTTTACGGTAATTCATGAGGAAAGCCAAGTTATCGTGTCCATCTTTACCCTGGGGAAACCTTTTAAAGTCATCATCTTCACCTGAACTGCCTGAAGATATCTCAGCCAAACTTCTGTCGGTGGACTCATCGTTGTAAAACGCTCCTGGATTGGACTCCCTGCTGTTCTGGAGGACATTGATCTCGTCTATCAGTTCTGCCTTATAAATTGAAACACTCTGACCATCGTTGATGCGATGGGGCTTCAGCCGTATCTTTGGGGGTGGGACATCCACACTGGAATGCACTGGCCGTGTGAGCTTCAGTTTTGGAATGGAAGCAAGCTGGCTGCCTGCTGACTTGTCCATTAAACATTTGGTTTGTCGACACCGTTCAGAGTCCCTGCTCTCCTCTTGGTCCCCGGCTCCGTTCTGCAACACTCGCTCCGGACAGAACGGTTTGACCGAGCCATGAACCCGGGAAGGGATTTTTACCACTTCACCCTTCCCTTGCGGAGTACTGTAGGATATTTTTATAACTGGCGTCCGATGCACCAGTTCCCCAGAAAACTTGTCATCCTCCCTCTTCTCTCTTTTGTTCCTTTTCTCCACGTAGTCAGAGTCGCTGTGCTTTTTCTGCTCCTTGTCCTGAATGCTCAGCTTCCTCCTGGTCTTGGCGTTCTGCCGCGGCGCGCTCGCATCCTCGGGGTTCAGCGTGTTCTTGCACTTCTCGCAGAGCACCTGCCGGGGCCGCAGCCTGATGGTGCTCATGATGAGCCTGCCCGGGTCCCTGTTGCGCGACAAACGCCTCCTCGTCCTCTTTATAGTCCGCGGCGGCGGCTGCGGCACCCACTGGTTGTAGGTGTGCCGCAGCCACAGGGGCCGGGGGAACGGGGCTCCCTCGAAGTAGGGCGGGTAGGACGGGAGGCTGCCCGGCGCCGGCAGCAGCGGCGGCACCGGCTCCTCGGTGCCGGCCTCGGNGTCAGCGCAGGCGCCGGCCGGGGGGTCCTCGTGCTTGGCGAAGGAGGATGGCAGACAGAACAATCCAGACCTAAATTGGGGCGAGAAGGACAGGGAGGGAAAGAAACAGCGTCAGGAGCTTTGAAAGGTGCTTCTCTGGGAACCCAAACGCTCCCCACAACTTCAGTACTGAGAACTCAACGCTTTCTCTTGACTTTTATGATCAAGCAGCCAATTCTGCCACTGAAGAAAACAACAGCAGTGCAGAAATCTGGCAAGGTGTCCTACTCTGCTCCCAGAAAAGGCAGAGGGATCAGAACCTCTATTTCTATGAACTCTTTGCACAAACTTTTGCTCTAGGAAGTTGTCAGTTCTATCCCACCGTGCAGTTTACTGCATCAGCAGGCTGGCAAGGCCGCAGGAGAGACGTGATCTGGATTAGCCTAGGGAGCTATGAACCTGCCTTTCTACTCACTGTAGGTGCATGGCTGATTTTCCAGTTTTTCATTCTAAACCTGAACACCTTGACTTGGGTGGATATTGCAGAGGTTCACCAAGACACAGCCCTGCTCCTCTTCCTCAGTCTCTCCACATTCAGCTGTATTTGGTAACATAAGGCAGCCACTACTCCTTCAGAACAGCAGGGTTAGCAATGATGATACTCTGTCCTTCAATGTAAGTCTCATTACAGGCCACCAAGGCCCAACACAGTATCTTGCCTGGATATTGGCAAAAGCAGGTCCT
Organism: Chloropsis cyanopogon; assembly: GCA_013400585.1. Taxonomy (NCBI): domain Eukaryota; kingdom Metazoa; phylum Chordata; class Aves; order Passeriformes; family Irenidae; genus Chloropsis; species Chloropsis cyanopogon. The sequence continues at coordinate 43,498 of WEZZ01001963.1, forward strand.
CTGAAATGCTGAAACTCACAACTGCAATTCATGTCCCCAGAATTTATGAATTTATGCCCCTGGCCTGGCATTAGAAATATTACACTAACACAGCACTGGGAGAGATTCTGCCCTGAAATAGTGACTCTGACTGGGCAAAGCTCACTGCCTTGGCTTTCCAGAGACACTTCTGCAGAGAACGCACCACCAGTGAAGCACGTGGGCCTTCTTAAAAATAACAAAATGCTGTGTAGGAGAGCCACAAAGAAGAGACAAAGGAATGGAGAGCAGGTACACACCAAATACCAGTGGGTTTTGGATGCTACACTCCCGTTCCCCTCCTTGCCAGCTTTGCTTTCTTTCCAACCACCAGGAAGGAAGGCCCCTTCCCGAGGCAAGGGAGGAGTGTCCTGGTGGTGTCACAGAGAGGGACACTTTGGTAAGTGTTAGCAGAGGGCACTGAGGAGGAGCTGAAGGCATCCTGAGAGCCACACCTCTCACCAAGAGCAGCACAAAGCCACTGCCGTGGGTCTCCTGATGGAGAGGAGCCTCCAAAGTCCTTCCCCATTACTGAAAAAGTGCAACAACCTGCTGCTAAATGACAGTTTAACTGGGAAAGGATTAAGCTGTTGAAATCACGTAATTTGGAACAAAATATTTTTGTTCCAAGAGGCTTTTTTTAAACAGAGACAACCAAGAATGTAGGTGTCTCTAAATGACAACCCAGAAAGCCAGTACAGTCTGTACAGCCAGACAGAGATGTCAGCACCATTCGTAATCCACAGTGAGACCATTTCTGAATGAAAAAATGGCTATAAATTATGGTTATTTTATGCAGTGAGATTGCATGACTTGGTCGCAACAGAAAACTGCTCCTCATGTGGACACAGGCCCACCCCCCAGTTCAGGTCACTGAACCCTCCAGAGTGGCACAGAGCCCCTCGCCTGGCAGATGTGGAGCACCAAACGTTCACTCACAGGATGGTTTGTGCCTGTACCAATAATGGACCAGCACCCTGTAACCCCACTGGGCTGGGCACGGCCTCCGTGCCACGGCCCCTGCCCACAGAGCCCAGGCCACCGCCCTCCCCACTGCCCGCCTGTGCCAGGCACCACTTCAGCAGGGAGGCCTGCTAGAAAGGTGGGGACAAACTCCTCAGTGGGGCCTGCTGGGACAGGACAAGGGGTGATGGCTTCCCAGTGCCAGAGGGCAGGGCTGGGTGGGATACTGGGAATTAGGAATTGTTCCCTGGCAGGGTGGGCAGGCCCTGGCACAGGTGCCCAGAGCAGCTGGGGCTGCCCCTGGATCCCTGGCAGTGCCCAAGGCCAGGCTGGACACTGGGGCTGGGAGCGCCTGGGACAGTGGGAGGTGTCCCTGCCATGGCAGGATGAGCTTGAAGATCCCTTGCAATCCAAGCCATTCTGGGATTCTGTGATTAAAGCAGCAGGAAGTACTGCTGATGGGATTTCACCCTGCTCGTAATCCCCCTTTCTGGGGCAGCTGCAGCCAACTGGACTCGGTTACCTCAATCCAGTCTCTGCTTGGTACAGGAGATGCCATCCTTCTTTATTTATACCCCTGCATAATTAAAACTCAACTTTTAAAGTCAATTCAATTGCAGCAAAACTACCAAATCTTGTTATCAGAATCACTGTAACAGCATTTAAATCTCTACTTGAGCACGTACACTATGGAGCTCACTTTGAGCAGAGCCCGTTTATTGTAAGCAAATAACTGCCAGTCACCGGGCAGGCCCTGGTGCTGCTGCATCATCCAGGCTGGGGCAGAAAGGGACACGAGCGCTGTTTTCTGCAAATAATTCCCCAGCAGCTGGAAGGTCAGGCAGGACTGTTCCCTACATCCCCCCATTCCTAAAGGTGCAGGGGACAGGCAGGGGACAGGCAGGGGACAGGCAGGGGACAGGCAGGGGACAGGCAGTCCTGCTGCCCACGGGCTGAGCCCCTGCAAACCCAGGCGGGCAGTTTGGGCTCAGACCTGCACCTGCCTTTGTGGCGAAACACCAGAGGGGTCCTGCTGGGACCCGGATGGTCGGGGTGCTGGGTGCCCAGGGTGCCAGGCCTTCCTCCTGCTCAGCTCCCACAGCGCTCGCTGCAGCTTAGGAGATGTAATCATGGCATTACAGATTGTCTGTCTTAGAAGGGACCTGAAAACCGTCCAGGTCCAATTCTCCTGCCCTGGGCTGGGATGCCATTCATCAGACAAGCTGCTCCACGCCCTGTCCAATCTGACCTCCAACACTTTCAGGGATGGGGCAGCCACAGCAAAGTAGAACAGCTTCATCTACTGTGAGATGCTGAAACCACTTTAAACCACAAAAGGAAACTCAAGAATCACCATACAGGCACTTCTTCCTTTTTGGGGTAATCTCCTCTTTCTCTGCAGGTGTAACAACCTGCTCTGGTGGCTCCTCTCCTGCCAGTCCCATCTCAGGGCCCAGGGGGTACAGGCAGAGCCTGGGTGACCCTGCACAGGGACACAGCTCCATCAGCCAGGCAGCAGCAGGAGCAGAAACAGCTCTGCCACATACCCACGGCAGGCACTGCAAGCTCAGCACCAAGGGAATAAATTCCTGCTGCCTTTGGGACACATCCTGACCTTCACCTGCCAGGCACTGCCAGGCCGACTCCTGTGCTCTGCTGTAGCATGAACAAAATCTCTTCTCCCCTCCACACCCCGTGGGATGACTGCAGTGCTGCCTTAAAGCCTGGGAAAAACACCCATCTGGCTGTTTCTTGGACCCACTAGGAGCAGAGGGAAGAAGATGAAGAACAATAATGGGGAAAGGTTAGGGTAAAAAAAAACAGGTAAAAGAAGTGCCACTGCAGAGGAAGACAACTGAAATGTGAGAAGGCAGAAACAGCTGATGTAGGGGGCTCGAGGAACACCAAATGCTCGGGCTGGGACCAGACTGCAGGGTGGGTTTATGGACTCTGCGCAGCCTTAGGTGCCTGAATGCGTTTGAAAATCTGGGCTCCAATTTTCCGGGATAGCCGTGTGAAACTAAATAAACGACAAAAACGAAGCTCAGAAGTCCTGCTCTACACATCTCATAGGATGGATCAGCGAGGCGAGGCTGCTGTGCTGCCACGCTGCACTGATCTGTCCCTTAGCCAGCACGCAGCACCAAACCTGCTCCCCATAGGAACACGGCCCCGCACCGGGCACGGCCCCCGGAGCACCGGGCACGGACCCCCCGGGAGCGCCGGGCACGGAGCCCCCGGGAGAGCCGGGCACGGAGCCCCC
>WEZZ01001963.1:47301-66405 GCA_013400585.1 Chloropsis cyanopogon
CGAGCCGCGCACCGGCACCCGCGGGGCGGAGCTATTGGGGGCGGGGCCATCGGGGCGGGGCTGCGCTCGCTTCCCCATTTTTGGGCGGAAAAGGACGCTTTGAGGCATCCTCCCGTTGCTGGGGATGGTGCTCAGGGAGGTCAGCTGTCCCCGCGGCGTTCCCTGCCCCTCCCTGACTCCGGTGGCTCCGGTGGCTCCGGGGGCGTTCGGGCCGTCTGGGAATGCACAGAATAAATCAGTGCCCAGCCGCCAGTACGGACAGACACACCCACACCTTACAGACACCCGAAGGAGATGTTTCCAGAGTGAACCCAGCTGGGTTAATGTGATGTCCATTTTTATTTTCCCCCTCCTGCTTTCATCATTCCCGTGTGCTGTTTGACGTGCTGGTCCGGTTTCTTTTCTCTGAGGGATCTAAGTAAACGTGGTAAAATTATTATTTCAGTTGCTTTGCTTAATATACTAACTTTCAGTGAACATCAGACCTGCCTGGCCACAGCCGTGGGATCCGGAACCTCCCCTCATTATGAGGTAGTTTAATGTTGTGTATTTTCCCCTAAAGCTGATGAAAATTCCCCTCCATTCCCAGGCACTTGTTCAGTAGTTGCATCCTGAGAGGATCAGCTGGCACATACCTGTACAGTTAGTCAAGACAGAGCCTCAGATACGCATACACTGATTTTTAGAAGTGCAAAACGGAGCAAACCAGCGCACCTTGTCACCAGGAAAGGCAGCAGAACACCTCCAGCTTTCCCCAAGCACATCTCGGCTGCAGAAGGGCCGGTGCCGGGTCCCCCTGCACCCCGGGAAGGCAGCAGGGCCCTGCCTGCCCCAGGCGCTCCTGCCAGGTGTCCTGACCTCTGGCTGCCCGGAGCAGGGGACAGCCGGTTATTTAGGGAGCACAGCCCTGCCGGGAAACACCCGTGGGTGCTGACTCAGGAGCCTCGTGGGGTCACGGGGGACAGAGCCGAGGCAAAGCCCCACCTCCACACTGCTCACATTCCCAGACTTCTGCTCTTTGGCACTCTGCTGCCCTTCCCTCAGCAGTTTCCAAATTAAGCAACAAAAAAATTGCCTTTGTTCTGCCTGGTTGAATGCCTTTAAACCTCAAAAATATTTTGTGGAGCAAATGATTTCCTAGACAAATCACCTTACCCGTGCTTCAGGTTAATAAATGCCAAGGTTTTTCACCGAGAGGAATTATTGAGGTAGATTTGGATCATTTTCTAGGCCCTCCATTCCTGGCTGTGCCAAGCTCCCCTCTGTGCTGTCACGGGACACTGCCAAGTCTATTTTCGCTGCGGTGCCTGTGCTGCTGCAGCCGCTCCGCTCCCAGAGCCAGAATCCCGTGGAGCAAACCCATCCCCAGAACGCTCCCTCTGGCACTGCCCCGAGGGTGGGACGGGGCTCACGTCCCTCTGACACACACGGGGAAAGCTCGGTGGGCGATGGCACCACGGGCGCCGCCCTGCCCTTGGCACAGGTGCTCAGAAACAGGATTCCAAACCCAGCACAGCCCCACCATTCCTCTGAAATAGGCTCTAAGGTGCATTAAGCAAGAGCAGCTGCCTTGTGTTCCTTTCCCCCCCGTTCCAACAACTATTTGAAACCTGAAGTTTTTGGGGTTAAATAAAGGAATATTCTCTGTCATGCCCGAGGAATGTGAAAACTGTTTCTAATACATGATAAGAGAACACAGAAATACACTCAGAGTGAGAGCAAAAACGGAATATAATCAGGCTATGAGAATTCGTGGGAAAGTTCTCGTTTCTGTCATTGTCGGGCACTGAGCAACCCACACCCAGGTGTGCAAGGGACAGCAAGGGGACAGCAAGGGGACAGCAAGGGGACAGCGCCTGCCGGGCTGTGTGCCAGGACAGCAGCCTCTCCCAGTGCCCCCAGTGCCCCAAGTGCCTCCAGTGTCCCCAGTGCTCCCAGTCCCTCCCAGTGCTCANGTGCTGCCCGGGTTATTCCCAGGGTGCCGATGGCAGAAGTGTTGGAGCACCCAAAAGCTGGTGCTCCCAGTGCTCCCAGTGCTCCCAGTGCTCCCAGAGCTCCCAGTGCCCCCAGTGCCCCCAGTGTCCCCAGTGTTCCCAGTGCTCCCAGTGCTCCCAGTGCGCCCAGTGCTCCCAGTGCCTCCAGTGCTCCCAGTGCCCCCAGTACCCCCAGTGCTCCCAGTGCCCCCAGTGCTCCCAGTGCCTCCAGTGTCCCCAGTGCCCCCAGTCCCTCCCAGTGCTCCCAGTGGGACAGGCCGGCGATCCCGAGGCGAACGCCAGAGGACAGCAGCGCTCTGTGCTGAGAACGCACCGAGAGCAAGGCAAATGTATTTCGCAAAATGTGACACATAAAACATTCCTCGAGTGCTTTCTATGCCAATGTAAACGAACATAACATCTTCTCTTGTATTTATATGTAGTAATTTATCATATTGCATATGCTTGGAATGAAAAAATAAGTGACCTGTAGGATTTTACAGTCCACTGTTATTCAGTATTATAAAATCCTGTTGGTTTTCAGTAGAAAGAAGCTGAATTTTCACGGGTACAATTACCAAAATAGGAGTACAAAAAGTAGCAACTGAGAAAATAAAAAAGCCTGATAGTGCTTTTAATTCTGGAGAAAAAAATATTTGCAATAATAGGAAATAGAAAAGTTGGTTTGTATTCTATACACTTACGTCAAAATACCATTCATTCATCAAATACAGGTTTTATAATGATGCACATAAAACTACTTTCATATTTTTCAGTAGAAAAGTGGAGTTTTCCAGCATGATCCTTGCATGATCCTGGTTACGCACCACAGAGGCTTGGTCACCTGCACAGAGGAGCTGCCCTGGTGCAAGCTGTTCTTCCCCGTTCCAGTAAAATCCTGGGCTGCACCCACACCTTTGTCAGCAAGGAATTCTTCTGTTACATCTTTTATTGTTTCTTCTTTCAGCTCCTGAACTCTTGGCTGTCCCCTTCCTTAGGCCAGTGCCCTGCAGACCCCCACGGGACCCTGCAGGTCACCCAGGCCAGCTTCCCACCAGGAATCGTTTCTGTGCAGGGAAGGAGATTGCTGCAGGGCTGTGCACCAGCCAAGCAAAGCAGTGCCTGTGGTGTCACCCAGTCTCCCCACAGAAATGGGTTCACTGGTCTGTTTTCTTTTAATGCATATTTTATTCGCAAGGATTTTTCACAAAGCAATCTGTGTTCTGGAAGAAACCAGCAAACCGTTGATGCACATGAGCGCAGCAGTGGCTTCCTTCTGACGGGTAATTAATGAGTCTCGTCGTTAATGGATTCACACAGTTAATGGATCTCATCATTTGGCACACCCTTCACCTGGAGTTTATCCATCCCACCATGTAGAGGCGAATCCAACTTACAATCACTTTTGTTAAGTGCTCAGTATTCCTGACTCATGCCAGGTTTGAGAGGCCCCTGCCCTCAACACCTGCAGAGATGAAGTTCTCAGGATTGTCTCCGTCCTGCTGTGGGTCCCTGCTTGCCCTGGCCATGGACACGAGCACGACCCCACATTGCTGCCTGGGCCTGTGCTCTGTCAGGGTCACCCACCCCCGTGCAAAGGTTTAAATGTGTCAAATCCACCCTAAAAACAACAGGGAATTCTGAAACAGAGCAGGGCGTGCCAGCGGAAAATCCCAGCTCTGTGCTGGGATCTCTACTTTGAAGAAAAAATAGAGTGGAAGCCAAGACTGATGTAATTAATGTGCATATAAGGACTGAGTTAGAGCCATATATAACCCCAACTTCTCTCACTTCGTTTGCCTGCAGCATTTATAGCCTGCCAGTGCTGACTGGGGTATAAATAAGGATTACATGAGCTGTGTATGACTGAGTTGAAGACAGAGCTCTCTGCATGATGAATAGGAGTTAAAATATGTTCCATGTATCAGAGGAAGCAAAAAGGCAAAGCAAACAGCTACAATAATCATTAACATACTACAAGGGCCCAGATGCAATCTGTGTGTCAAAACAAGAGACATCTTCTAACATAATCAGTTCAAATTTCAAGGCCAGATCAGATGGGACTTGGAGCAGCCTGGGCTGGTGGAAGGTGTCCCTGGCCATGGCTTTAAGGCCCCTTCCAACCCAAGCCCTTCTGCCATCCTGTGATTCTAGATATGTGACATAATGCCATATAACGATGACAACCATGAAATGAACGCTTTTGCACACTTCATCCCAGTTGGCATCTCAGGTTAAACAAACTCAGTGTTGTCTCAAATTACACCTTTACAGGTACAGAACTGAACTCATCCAGTGATCTTTCATATTTGCCTGCTGCTGATTAATTTGAGGGTGCATTCACACTGTGCTCCGAAGCCTGGCTTGCTCACTGGGAGCTGTGTGAGGAATTCTCTGGGTGCCCCTGGAAGTGCCCAGCTCATCAGGAGCTGACCACCCCAGAACTGAGCCACCCTTCCAGGCAGGTCTGTGCCCAGAGCTGCCGCTGCCACAGTGCCTGTGATGTGCAGAGATGCGAGGTCTGGCTCCATCCGAACAAACATCTGGCTCTATCCGAACTGCAGACTCAGGGGGATCCCTGGATCCTAGAGCAGACGCACTGGGATCCCACCTCCCTCAGTGCTCTCGCTGAGGAGCAGCAGCACCATTCCCAGCACTCTTCGTTATTCCCTCCTCACGCAGCTGCCAGCCAGCACTCACAGATGGGCCACGTGGGAGGAGCAGAAAACTCTCCTGTTACAGAAGGTTCCCAAGCCTCATGCCCATGCCCACAGATTCTAAATATTAAGACCATGGGAATATTTTTCTTTAAATACACACTGTGTAAACTACCATTAAACGTGATCACAGAACTAAATTACAACCCTATTCTAGACCATCATTTACACTTGGTTTGTCTGTCATTAATTCTAGATTTAAAATCGTACTAGGACTGGACTTCCAAAACCACAGAACAACTTTAAAAGCACAGAAGTATGCTTTTAGAGGTCTGTATGATATATCACTGGTTTCCTTCCTGGAAAGCTCTGTAAAGGTCTCCAGATGAAGGGTTTACACTATTTTACACTGATTCTGCTGTGGCTGGAGGCAGGGAGGAGGAACCTCCTGAGGGAACAGCTCACCTCGCCAGCCGCTGGGCTGCCCAATTCTCTAACCCTGTGCACCAGTCTCTCCCCAGATCACAGGCAGCGTAGCTCTCTTGGAAAAGCCGAGCCAGGAGGGTCACACAGACGGGGTCCTGGTCTGGAGCTCCACTCGTGATCCTGGTAACTGCACATGTTAGGTGAGCAGGTTTTCACATACTGAGCACACTCAAATAAATGTTCACTAACATGGGAAAAATGATACAAACATTGAGCACGGGTAAGGCAGATAAAACACGTCTCCTTAGAAAAACGCACTGCTTGCTGTCAGGTCATGCTAAAATGTGGTAAAATTCAAAGGTAAATAGTGCTAATTAAGCAACCCTACAACAAAAATTACTCAATTAAAAAAGAAAAATAATTAAAGCCAAGGTCTTAACACACAAAGACAATAATCATGTGACATTCTGGGAATGCATGTGGTTGCCTTTAATGATATCACACATGGAACTCAGATTTGTTAAAAAAAAAAAATCATCTGTACATCAGTGTTTTGACTTCGTTTCCAGTCTCACAGTATTTTGAGATTATATTTTTGTATTTTAATATTTCACCACATGGTTTTGCACTTCAAGTAGCTTTTTTATGCCCCAAGTTTACTGCATTTCCTTGAATGATATCACATTTTAACACCCCTAATTCCAGTCTGATACTAATGGTACCCACAGTAATTAGCCTTCATTACAGGAAAGCTTAAGTATGAGAAGAGGCATTCTGTGGGAATATGCCCAGTATTTCCATTATTAATGGCTTCTGGAATCCATCAGACCATAAATAATGCAGCTTTCCCTCTCTGCTGACAACTTCTTAATTCTACCCTCCTAATGTAAATTTATAACTGCAATACTGGGGAAAAAAAAGAGAAAGTGTGAGAAGAGGCAAACAGAATTTGCTCTAAGAACATGAGCTCAAACGCCTCATGTAAACACAGACAACACTCAGGCTTCTGCTGTGTGGATGAACAATACTGAGCTGCTTCTCAAAATTCTTATGGGGTATTTACAGTGTACGAAATTATTTTTTTAAAGTAGGTCTGAGCATCACTTGTACACAAATGTGATGATTGTGTCCCTTGACACACGAGGACACAGAAGGCATTTCCTCCACATGTATCAGCCAGTAGTGCATTTCCATTTCCCCCAGAGTCTTCTGCTAATTAACTGTCCTCTTTTGTTCCCTAATGCCCTAATTTCCCCTCTATCCCCTGTAAAATGTCATTCCTCTCTGCTGCTGGGTGAAGTGCCTGCCGTGCAAACAGCCGTTTCTCATCCCAGCACAGCAGCCCAACCTCCTGCTCCTGTTTCTTCTCTGCTGGCTCCAGAGAACAGCCAAAACCCATCTCGTGTTTCTCGAACCACGCTGCCCGGGGTGGGCGCTTCTGCCTCTCACACAAACACAACCTCTCCCTGCACTCGGGGCTCTCAGATCCACAGGTGATATTTTAGCAGGGAGCCCGAGCTGGGAAAGGGGGGTCAGTGCTCAGGCCAGGGCAGCTCAGCCAAAGGCAGGGGCTGGGATTCTCTGGGATTTCTGATTTCTCTGATAAATACCAGTAGTACTCAGCAGACACTGTGTACTACCTTAAATTATTTAGTTGGCTAAGTCTAGTGACTATTCTTAACTAGTCCAAAACAGACTGTCATGCTTGTAGTGATTGCCTGCATGCTTTTTTCCTTTTTCCATTTTTTAACCTTATATTCTCCTGCTGCTTAATAGCTTTGCAAATTTTCATGGATTTTTAAAATTTGGTTTTTAAAATTTTTGACTGCTTCTCTACCCAAACTGTTTGCCCTGTTGAAGCTTAGTCAGACAAAATGAACTTTCTCAGCTAACCCAGTGCTACCACCCACTCATAAATGAATGGAATATTTTGATAAATAAATTTTATACGGTATTATTTTTCTTCATATGAAAGAAAAGGAACTGAAGATTTTAACTGAAGATTTCCATGTTTTCTTTCTAGTTCATTGTGACTTCCTGCTGCAGCTGAAATCATTGGGTCTCTCTTGCTTCTCAGCCCCAGCATCACCTGGAACTGTCCTTGCCCAGGGAAACCACGAGCAGGCATTGCCCCATCAGCAGAAATACGTGCAGCACAGGTAGAGAGAAGGTGACAGGCAGGGTGGCAGTCACCTGTCAGGTCTTTCTCACTGCCTGCTGGGATGGGAACACAGTGCCAAAGATGCACAATCCATTTCAGAAATCAGGTTTCTGCTGATTATTTATAAGCATTTATAAATTATGTTTCATAGCAGTAAAACAAAAGAAGCAATCTTCCCTGTCTAACTAGATTTTGCAGAATTAAATAATACTTTCCATTATTTTTTGATTCAAACAAAAGCACAACAGCTGAAATCTGGCAAATCTTTAAGAAAATAAATGTACCAAGCCTCCAAGAGAAAGCTGTATCATACTTTGTCCTGACATTTATCTTAGATGGACCTATGGTTTATAAAGCATATATTATGGTTTATAAAGATGTATTTTGGAAGCGCAGCACCAAAAGCCCCGCAGACAATCTCAATCAGGATATATTTTTCACATTTCACTGCTGGAGTCACTGTAAATCTCCATTCCCAGCTTAACTGCACAGCCCAACCTGCCTCACCTCCGCCAGGTCGGCTGCTTGAAATTCTGCCTGTGTCTGTCTGCCTCCCTCGTTCCAGGATGAAATAATGTATCTGCCCTTTTCGAATGTTTCTCTAAAACCTCAATGCAGAAATGACAAATACATTGCTCACGGCACAGCTCTTTGGTTCTAAATTACCAGTAATTAACGCTGAAAGGAATGTTACAAAACAAATCTTGCAGGGTGATTAGCAGCTCCATTTGACAGCACTTCCCTGGAAATGTCAGCTCCTGCAATATTGACAAGCTGCACTTGAAAAGAAAAAACAAAGCCCAGCGTGAGAGAAACGGCCGGGCAGGAGCAGCAGAGGAGGCTCGGGGGGCTCCGGGGCCCTGGGGGTGTGCAGGAGCTTTTCCACGCAGAAGGGACAGCATGGGGACAGCAGCTGGATCCTCCAGGGCTCATTCTCGGGGGACAGAGACCTGAGGTCCAGGGGCAGATGGATTCTTCACAGCCAGGCCAGGGCACACACCCCGGCTGCCTGCAGAGCTCCGAAACCACCAGGAACAGCCCTGGTGCTGCCACGGAACGTGGATTTGTCCCTGTCACACTGAAACCTGCAGCAAAGTTAACTGCGCTGCACTTGTGCCACACACGGGCTCAGAACGGGGATTTTATTGCGCTGCAGCTAAAGTTTGAGAGGGAACAAGGTGGAATCAGCCTCCAGTGCCTCACAGAATCACAGACAGCCTGGGCTGGAAGGGACCTTAAAGCTCATCCCATGCCATGCCATGCCATGCCACCCAGTGCCCCCCTGCCATGGCAGGGACACCTCCCACTGTCCCAGGTGCTCCCAGCCCCAGTGTCCAGCCTGGCCTTGGGCACTGCCAGGGATCCAGGGGCAGCCCCAGCTGCTCTGGGCACCTGTGCCAGGGCCTGCCCACCCTGCCAGGGAACAATTCCTTCCTAATATCTAATCTCAACTGACCCTCTTTCAGTTTGAATCCATTCCCCCTTGTCCTGTCCTGTCCTGTCCTGTCCTGTCTGTCCTGTCCTATCCCCCTTAAACGCTCTTGTAAAAAGTCCAGGAGTTCTGAGGAGAGGTCAGGAAAGAGGAATTACCTGGGACCACAGAGCAGTGGAAGGAAATATTCCAGGCAGGCAAAATGGCCAAGAAAAAACACATGAAGGAAGAATTTTCCTACAAAGCAAAAATCCAGCCCAGAAGTGCCATACGTGTAATTATGGTACAGAGTAACAAAAGTGGATAAAATTGAAAATATGTGTTCCTTGCACAAACTAAATGTGCTGCTGTGTAATTCCTGCAGCTGGTTTTGTGAATGAAGATGCCTCCAGAGCCCCCACAGGACCGTGTCCCTGTCAAGGCAGCAAGCCCCCCGTGCCCTGACCCATCCCTGTGACTGCTGCCAGCACACGCTGGTGACAGGAGTGCTCGGCTCTGGGGCCTGGCAAACTGAATGTATCGCCACCGTCTAGAGCCAAAAGTTTCCTAAGCAAGATACAATTACCAGAACACCTTTTCATAGTGCCATGAGTCACAAATAAGAAAATTACTTCAAATAATAATAAATTACAAACGCAGAAATGAAGAGTTGTGTTATTAACAAGCAGAAATGGCTTTGAAAATGCACCTTGTAAAGGACTGTTTGGGAATACAATTAGATTTAAAATAGTTTGTTACGAAGAAACTGAATCTATTTTTAAACAGAAATTATCAAAATGAGTTACAGATGACTTCACTGTTGGAAAAATGCAATCTCTTTTTATCTTGCTGAAAGCCACTGAGGTTTGAACACTGATCTGAGGGCAGGGGAAGTTGCCCAGGCCAGCGGCTGCAACTCTGGCTGCCCTGGCACACCTGGGGGCAAACTGGCACTGCACCTTTCAGCATCCCTCAAAAATTCACTCCAATTTCAAACACAGCCCCTCCTGAGAGCTTCGCTCTGGAATTGTTCTAAATCACTCACAGCTCTAAAGAGCTCTTGGGTAGAGGCAGCCAGACAATTCTCCAGTGCCTGGGCTTTCTTTAGTGGGCTGAAGAGCTGATAACTGTACTCTCATCCCTTTTACAGCAGAGAAGATTGAGGCCCGGGCAGTGAACTTTTCATCTTTGCTATTTAATGACAATTCCACGTGAATCAGGTGAACCAGATTTAGGAACAGCCACAGGTAAATAACAAAAGTGCTTTGTCACTTTTCAGACTTCTGCCCCCTTCCAAAGGTGTCACACTCATTGAACAGGTGACTTTTAACAACAACAGAAACTTCAATCAGCAAAGGTGAGCACTGAGAATTCATTGCAGCTCTACATGGAAACATGCCCCAGTCTAACAGCTGAGGCAGAATTGCCATGGATCAGCCTCCAGACTGACCTCAGATGACTTTACAGAGTTTTGATTGCTATTGATGGTACCAGTGTCATACCACTGCTGTTCTACTCACTGGGAGAGAAGACAGCAGTGCAGGGCAGCTCCTCTGGGTCAGTGCTGCCACTGCACCTCTGTCTCCTGTCTGTGCCTGCATCCAGGTGCTCCTGATGGCAGGTGTGCAGCCTGGGCACAATCAGGAACGGAGGAGGAGGAGGAGTGGGCTGGAAATTAGCTCATGAAACATGTATTTTTCAGAAAAAAAGCTGTCTTGTGAAAACATGAGTGTTTTGTAAAAATAGACTCGATTTTGCCAACGCCTCCCGTGTCCCAGGCACAGTTCCAGGTGTTCTCCCGGCACCAGGCGGACTGCCTGGTAGTGTCCAGGTCCCTGTGAGTGCAGAAGGTGGCGTGGGCTGCCTGAGGAGCTGACAGGCACGGCTGCCCCGCCAGGAAATGCCTGTGGCCATGGCGGTGAGGGCAGGTCCTGGCACTCCGTCTGCTTTAGCGAGGCTCGGAGCACTGCGCTGGCCCAGGGCTCAGCCTGGCCCCGAGGGGGGAGCCGAGCCTGCCCAGCCCTGGGGCAGGGGGACAGGGCTGTGTAAACAGAGCCCGTGTGTGTGACAGGGCGGTGGCCGTGCTCGGTGCCACTGTCCCCGCAGCGCCACACACCCCGGGGCTCCGCCAAGGCAGCGGAGCAGCCCAGGCAGGGCTTCTGGCAGGAGAGCAGGGCCATCCTGCCAGCCTTAGCCAGGCCCCTGTGACTGCTAAAAATACCGGGAGGATGTGGGGAGGCACGGAGGCAAACCCTGCTGGCAGTCCTGCCCGGCACGGCTGTGCCCCTCGGGCAGCCCCGGGGCCTCTGCCATCTGTCCCCAAAGCTGCCCCGAGCCCCTGCCGTGCTCCGTGCCCATTGCTGGGCCTGAACAGAGCCTGCAGCTCCGCGGGGCCCTGGCTGCCTTCTGGAGCATCACCCGCAGAGCCGGGGCGGTGCCACGGATGGCAGGAAAGCCCTCAGCCCAGAAACCCCCCGGGAAGCCTGCAGGGATCACAGGGGCACCGTGAGGAAGCCCAGATCCAGGACCTGGCCACAAAAGGGCATTGCATGAACCGGTGTCACTGCAGGAGGCAGCAGGCCTGCGGCTCATTCTGCCCCGAGGGACACAAAGACACTTCAGTAGTCAAATCATATTTCATTTGTCACTGCTCAGCTTGGGAAAAACAGAGCAGAGTTATTCCAGGAACAGGCGGCTCATGTGGAGCAGGAATGGAGTGTCTGACGTCCTGTCCCTCCCCTGCCTGGGCTACTGGTCAGTGCACGGGGGCAGCCGTGGGGGCCACCGGTCCTGTGCCAGCCCGAGGCCACCTCCCTGCTGGCTGACGGGCTCTGATTCCCTGTTCCAAGCTCTGCCTCAAATGATCCTGCTGGGACACACAGCCCTGCTCCAGGATGCTGCAGGAGCAGCTGGCACAGGGGCTGGGAGCCTGGGAGCCGTGCCGAGAGGGCACTGACCTGCAGGTGACACAGAGTGACCACAGGTGCCACAGAGTGACCACAGGTGCCACACAATGACCTTCAGGTGCCACAGAGTGACCACAGGTACCACAGAGTGACCACAGGTGACAAACAGTGACCACAGGTGACAAACAGTGACCACAGGTGCCACAGAGTGAGCACAGGTGCCACACAGGTACCTGCAGGTGACACAGAGTGACCACAGGTGCCACAGAGTGACCACAGGTGCCACACAATGACCTTCAGGTGCCACAGAGAGACCACAGGTACCACAGAGTGACCACAGGTGCCACACACTGCCCCAGAGGTGCCACACACCCCAGGCCACCTCACAGCTCTCTGCACCCTCTGCACACAGCCTGGGGTGACCAGAATGGGAATGGCTCCCAGTGCCAGGGCTGGATGGGATATTGGGAATTAGGAATTGTTCCCTGTCAGGGTGGGCAGGCCCTGGCACAGGGGCCCAGAGCAGCTGGGGCTGCCCCTGGATCCCTGGCAGTGCCCAAGGCCAGGTTGGACATTGGGGCTGGAGCACCTGGGACAGTGGGAGGTGTCCCTGCCGGGGCAGGGTGGCTCTGGGTGGGATTTGGGGTCCCTCCCAACCCAAAGCAGTCTGGGATTCTGTCATTATAAATGACATAAATAATTTTCCCCCTCTCGCATCACACATGTTTGCAATACATTAATCCCATTCTTTAGACAAATATTGAAGTATTTTAAGGTCTAAAACCAGAATTCAACGCTGAGAGCCAGAAAAGTCTTTGACATCTTCAAATCACAAGTGAGCACTCACCAAGCTCTGTGGCAGCTCGTTGGTAGGATTCCTTTCCAAAAGCAGAGTTTTCAATTGCCTTATCAATAAAACAGAAACGAGCAGCAACTGTAAAAGCGAAGTTCTCTGAATTTAATAGAAACACAAGAATATTTTCCCTCCTTAATTCTTTTCCTGCCTTTGCTTCCTTCAGCAGAAAGGAGTAGGAAAGGCACACAAGGCAAATCCAGATTTCTCCAGCATTAACATCAGGAAAACAACACACCCCAAAGCTTTCCAGCACGACAATCTGAAGTTTGCATTTATGCCCATTCATTATACACTGCTCCAATATTTAGTATTTGATCTTTGCAAATCCTGCTTATCACTTTAAAGTCTGAGACTGACTGTCCCTGTTATAAACACATCATTTGCTGTTGTTTATAATTTTACTGAGCTTTAGCTCTTTGGGTTGCTGAGTGCCCTCCTCCAGCTAAATCTGAGCTAAAGCTGCTCAGCCATTTTAAATAATAATATCAGAAAGAAATATGCCCTGTTTTCATTTAATTGAATCAATTCCTTTTTTGAAAAACTCCGGTGTTCCTGTTCTGGGAAGCAGCCTGGAAGCTTTGCATAGGGCACGAAGACATTCCTGTCACACGTAAGATGATATTTTTTGATCTATCTGAAAACCTGTTAACATTTAGCCAAACCCTAAGCTTCTGAAGAATGTCAGCATGTCTAGGGCCAGAAAACAGTTGTTGTTGTTGTTGTTGTTGAGCTGTAAAACGCCCAGGGCTGCTGCTGTGCCGCGCCTGGGGTACAGGACACTTCATGCCAGCACAGGGAGGTGACAGTCCCTGTGCCACAGCCACCAAACAGAGACTGAACCCAGACCAGCACCGACTGCTCCTGGTGTTCCACTGCTTCCATTTCACCATGCCAATGGCGTTCCTTTAAACAGCTTTCCTACCCAGCAGCAGATCAGCTCGAATGAAACTCTCTAGACAAAGGGCTGGTTTCATTTCCTGGCACTGCAAATTGACTTGTTTACCATTAAAACTCAACAAAACAAACACCAAGGAAGCTTGGTAGTTTCAGTCATTATATTTCATTACCTCTAGGAAGGAGAAACAAACATTTTGGCAGCTGTTCAACACCACATTAACATTTGTGGCAATATTTTAAGACATTTCAATGCAGTCAAAGCCTGAAAGCACTGTGTTCACATTCACATTTTGAAGAGGGAAATTCAATGGCTTTTAAAGCAGAAAAAGGAGGGAAAGGATACCCACAGAATTTCCAAATAGCTCAGAATACAGCTTGTGGACCAACATGTAACAAGGACAAATGCAACTAAGGAATATTCAGTGGATATTTCTGGTGGGCATTTCCTAAAAGCTGAGCTGCTGGTTGAAGTCAGTGGAAAAACACAAACAAAACAAAGTACAACACATGAAGGGAGCAATAACTGCCATTAGATTTGAGGAACCCCTCATACAATGACGAACATACGACCTACAAACCCTATCACAATACAATCACTCCTGTCCAATTAAAAAATTGGACATGAGAGCTGCATTTCAAAACCTCGATATTTCCTGGCTATTTTTGGAGACATAACCTTCATTTGCTGCATTTGTCTAATCACGAGCAGAGCACGTAATGATTCACAAATGAGAGATCTTAAAACACCTTTAAGCACCTTGTTTCAGTCACAGGATAGAATCATGGAAGGGAAAGGTTTGGGTTGGAAGGGACCTTAAATCCCACCCCTGCCATGGCAGGGACACCTCCCACTGTCCCAGGTGCTCCCAGCCCCAGTGTCCAGCCTGGCCTTGGGCACTGCCAGGGATCCAGGGGCAGCCCCAGCTGCTCTGGGCACCTGTGCCAGGGGCTGGGCAGCCCTGCAGGTCGGCTCTGCCCTGAGGGGCAGGGGGCAGGATCCCCCATTCCCTGCTGCCCCGCTGTGGGACCAGCCCAGCACAGGTGCAGCTCTGAGATGCCGGGGCGCCCTTCTGGGCCGTGCCCAGCACCCTCCAGTCCCTCCTGCCAGGGCTGCTCACGCCAGCCTGCCTCTGGCCTTGGCATGGCCCGGGTGCCGGGCTCTGTGCTCGGCCTGGCTCATGAGGCTCACAGCTCTCCAGCCTGCCCAGGTCCCTCCGGGTGCCCCATCCCTTCCCTCCAGTGTGGCCCCACACGCAGCTCAGGGCCACTGCCAGTGCCACTGTCCCCGTCTCCAGGACGTTAAACTCCAGTTTAGTTAAACTGCCAGTCCCAGCCCCTGAGGGTGCCACTCCTCACTGGGCTCCACCTGGACACTGGGGCCTCGATCACAACTCTTTGTGTGTGACCATCCAGCCAACTCCATATCCACTGAGTGCTCCATCCACCAAATCCCTGTCCTCTAAAATAATTTATTAGTTAACTGTGGTGGTGTTGAAAGACTTTGAACAGCTGGCTTAGAGTCATACTATTAGCATTTTTAAAAATAGACTTGGCAGTATTTACAGAAACACTAATGATAGGAAAATATGTGAAATTTCCCTCTTATGTAATGTTTATTGAAAGAATTATGTGTTCTGTTAGAGGGACTTTTAAAAATAAACACAGGCTTTTCTCTGTAGGCTTTCTTCTCGATGAAGAAGGCATGTGATTTTTGGGAATCACAGTAATATTACTTTCATCATCTTAAACATGTTGCAATTACAGCCATTATATTCAGGATAGGGCTTTTAAAGGAATTTAATATCATGGTATCTTGCCCCCCTCGTTTCTATGCCCAAATTAGGAGTTTCTCCCAATATTTGCCTCCTTTGCAGTTTTGTGATAATTGGTGGTGTTTTTGTTTAGAAACAGCTTCATCAGCTCCCTGAGACCAGATAACCATGAAGAACATAATGCTGCTTCAGGCAGTTCTATTTCTATTTACACTGGTTCTATTCAGGATAACTCCACTGATACCAGGGAACCTGATCCTGATTCCCAGCAATGAAAGGAAGAAATTGTAATCATTTTGTGCCACCAGAAACACAACAGAATGGGAACTGTAATAGCTCCCAGTAGGGTACAGCATAACAAAGTAAACTCCAGGATCCGTGCTGCTTAATTGAAATGTGAGATTAACAGTAGAAGTTTAAATATTATCTTCAGTTTCCCTCATACTAATTTTGACACAATATAAAATACGCAGCTAGTGATGCTTGGGAATGAGAACAATCAGTCATTCCTCAAGGAAGACTCATTCACTTGCAGAACTGAGGCATTTGAGAAAAGTGGGATGAAATAATAACTGATACAAACACTTTGATTCAAATAATAACCCAGGAATTTAATAAAAAATGTATTTGGCTTTATGGCATCTCCTGTTAAATGAGTGCACATTGACTTTGCCCGTTGAATGTCAGTGGGTTCTGATGGTGGTTCTGACTGGACAGAGAGTGAGCTTGGCTCAGCATGTGCAGTTCTGGAAGGCTGGAGGTGGTTTCATGGCTGGTGAAGTGAAAGAAAACTTATCTCCTGGAATCTGTGGGAAAAGAGTGACGACACAAAAGCAAACGTGGATGGGAAGAGAGAAGCTCTCCCAAAGGTGGGAGTGGTGGCCGTGCCTCTGGCAGGCTCTGCTCTCAGCCGGGTGGAGCCCTGCGGTGCCCGGGGCTGCAGCGGGGCTGCACAGAACTGACCTGCGGGCTGGCCAGTGCCCACGCTCTCCTGGCCAGTGCCCACGCTCTCCTGGCCAGTGCCCACGCTCTCGTGGCCAGTGCCCACGCTCTCCTAGCCAGTGGCCATGCTCTCCCGGCCGGTGGCCACGCTCTCCTGGTCAGTGCCCACGCTCTCCTGGTCAGTGCCCACGCTCTCCTGGTCAGTGCCCGTGCTCTCCTGGCCAGTGCCCACGCTCTCCCGGCCAGTGCCCACGCTCTCCTGGTCAGTGCCCACGCTCTCCCAGCCAGTGCCCATGCTCTCCCGGGCAGTGCCCACGCTCTCCTGGCCAGTGGCCACGCTCTCCTGGCCAGTGCCCACGATCTCCCGGGCAGTGCCCACGATCTCCCGGGCAGTGCCCACGCTCTCCTGGCCAGTGCCCACGCTCTCCCGGCCAGTGGCCATGCTCTCCCGGCCAGTGCCCACGCTCTCCCGGCCAGTGCCCATGCTCTCCTGGTCAGTGCCCACGCTCTCCTGGCCAGTGGCCACGCTCTCCTGGCCAGTGGCCACGCTCTCCCAGCCAGTGGCCATGCTCTCCCGGCCGGTGGCCACGCTCTCCCGGCCGGTGCCCACGCTCTCCCAGCCAGCCATCCTCCAGCACCGCAGCCCTGGAGTGCCGGGATCTCGCAGGCTGGAGCCCCTGCCCGGCGGCTCCGGCCCCTCCCCGCACACCGGGCCCTCAGGCAGGGGCTGGGGCACTGCCCACTGCCCACCACAGCAGCTCTGCCTTCCCTGAGGTTTTCTCCTGCTGTGCCGAGGAGGAACAGAACCTTCTCGCAGAACCTTTTGTGACCCAAGCAAAGCACCCAATCTGCTGGGTGCTCACAGCTGCCAGGACTGCCAGACAGGCACAGAGTACCCCCAGGACTTCCACTGGTAAAGTGCCTGATTGTCTCTTCATAAAATGTAAACCACTAAAACAAGGCTGGAAAACAAAGAGGGAAAACCGGAACAAAGGAGGAATGAAGTCTCAGTGTTGTCAAGGACAGCCTGTTCCCAGTGACCCCTTTGGCCACCCAGACTGCACGTTAGCCCCTTAGAGGTGCAGTCAGAGCTACAGCCAAAGATGTTTGAGGAATGAATTACTGTGAAAGTCAGCTTTTATTTAAACTCCCTCATTTCAAACACAAAGTGGTTCTCTGTTTCCCTGGAGACCGGGATATGTAAGAAGGCAGAATTTTCTCTCCATTTCCCTTTCCTACACTGGACCACTGCAGAGCAGGTTTTGGATTTTCCTTTTCCCCTCCTGCAGGACTGGCGATAATTATGACTGGTCATTTTCCTCAGGTGGCTGGAGTTGTGTCACTGAGGGGGGTGACCTGCACTGAGGCTCTCAGCATGCAGGTGCTGCCGAGGGGATCAACATCTCTCACTGCACATTCCTCACTGGGTTTGAAATGGGTGTCAGACACGAGTGCCCACTGAACAGAAAGGGAGCCACTTTTCGAGTTCTTGAAGTAGAAAATTAATGCAATTAAAATGAATATAATTCTGCTATAATAATGGAGTGCTAAAAAAAACAAACAAAAAGCTGACAAGATCTTTTATTTGTCTCCGACTCCTGTTTAGGAAGGTAAAACCACTTAGTATGCTGCTCCATGAAGAATAAATTGAACAAACCCTGCGTTGCACTGTCTGCCCCTGCACAGGGAAAGGAATTAGAAGATGGAGTGGAATGAAACTTCCCTCTGGCACGAGGACAAACACATCCTTATGTCCCAATCCTTTTCCTATACCATATCTTAAAAATTTATTGGGAAAAGGCTCTGACTCTGTGCTTTGGATTTCATTGTCCAAATATTAGTGGAGAATGAGAAAGAAATGACAACAGACTGAAGCTGTTTGATGGCATCTTTCATACTTTTCCTGCAGAATGTAAAGCCAGGAGAAAGGAAGGAGGAAAGCTGATAGCTCAGAGATTCACAGTGTATTTAAACACAACCCTATACCTAAACAAAGCTAAAATTACTGTCTTGTATAGAAGTGTTCTGTCTTTTTATTTGAGAGCAAATTCTTTCTGATTTTTCAAAGAAATATTCTTTGAGACCTATTCTTTGCCTTTGGGAAACTGTTCTTAAATGATACCCTTCCATTGTAATCCTTTTACAACTTCCAGGCTCTTTGAAATAATGATTGCCTCCTCGCACACATTCTGTGAGCAGCACAATAACTGACGTATCCATTTCAAAACATGCTGGGAAAGAAAACAGCATCAATTTTAAATGAAAACTTGGGAAACAGCATCCCAGGAACCATGAGAGTGCTGCTGGTGTGACAGCTGTGGTCTGCTGGCTCAAGGGCTGTCCCTTGCCACAGTGTTCCTGATGGGGTCTGCTGACACTGGGGGTCATTTCTGAGTTATTTCATTAGCCATTCCACGAGACATTCCCGTTCAGCAAGCCACGAAAACCCGAGTCACGAGCACGCTCCAGCTCCACATTCCCACGAGTTTAGCAAGGCCAGGTGCTGGTGCTACACCTGGGTTGGGGCAACCACCGGTGTCAGTGCAGGCTGGGGGATGAGCAGGCCGAGAGCAGCCCTGGGAGAAGGAGCTGGGGTGCTGATGGGTGAGACCTGGCCGTGCCCCCGCTCAGGAGCCAGAACCCCCCGTGCCGGGCTGAGCCCCTGGCGTGGGCAGCAGGGCAGGGGGGATCGTGCCCCGCTCAGGTGAGAGCCCACCTGCAGAGCTGCCCCAGCCCTGGGGACGCCGGCACATCGGCTGTTCGGAGCAATCCAGAGGCGGCCATGGAGATGGTTTGAGGGACGGAGCTCCTGTCCCACGAGGAAAAGCTGAGAGAGCTGGGATCGGCCAGCATGGGAAATAAAAAGCTTTGTGGCAAACTAATAGCGGCGCTCCAGTGCCTGGAGGGGGCCTACAGAAAGGATGGAGGCTGTTTACAAGTGCCTGGAGTGACAGGACAAGGGGGAATGGCTTCTAGTGCCTTCCGATGTCGGCATCGAGCCCCAGGGACCGGCGCAGGATGAGCGGTGCGCGCTGGCACAGACACGGCCGAGCGCCGGGGCTGCTCCTGCCCCGCGGGCTCCGCGAACGGGACTCGAACCACG
>WEZZ01001963.1:78367-101871 GCA_013400585.1 Chloropsis cyanopogon
GCGCAGGGGGAGGCGGACAGACAGACAGCCAGCACGGGGAGCGCGGGGTGCAGCTGGACAGACAAACAGCACGGGGAGCTCAGGGTGAGCCCGACAGACAGACAGCACGGGGAGCTCGGGGTGCAGCTGGACGGACAAACAGCACGGGGAGCTCGGGGTGAGCCGGACAGACAGACAGCACGGGGAGCTCGGGGTGAGCCGGACAGACAGCCAGCCAGCACGGGGAGCTCGGGGTGAGCCGGACAGACAGCCAGCACGGGGAGCTCGGGGTGAGCCGGACAGACAGCCAGCACGGGAAGGGCACAGGGCTCCCGCCGGGCGCTGCAGTGGCACTGTGCGCTGCTGCTCGGACATCCCTGGATCCTCCGCCCGCAGCTCCTCGGGAGCCGGAGCCTCGGCCCTGGGGCAGCCCAGGAGCTCTGTGGCCACCCCGGTGCCGCGTGGGGCGAGTGCAGGGCCAGGGGCACAGCAGTGGCTGCTGCCCTGCTCCGCTGGGCTTTATTCCACGTTAAATGCCACAGCGGGAGCATCGCAAGCAGGTGTCAAAACAAGCACAGCTGCAGCGAGGCAAACTTAGGGATTGATTAATGAATAGTTTCAGCCTGGTGTGTGTTTCTCTACATGGCTTTCTGATGTAAAGATCAATCTGTGAATTTATTTAAAAAATAGCAGGTTTCTTTTAACCAGAGCAAATTGCGTCTGTTTATCAAAACGCTGAGTAACATCAACAAACAGTGCAGTCTCTGCTGCCCCTCAGCACTACTTGGGAAATCATTTTAGTTAGTGCTTCTCCTGGCCTTGGCTTGGATTTTTCCACGCTCTCAGTTGGCATCTCCAAAGGCACCCCTGCCTCCCGCACTGCTCTCTCCAGGGGCCACGCTGCTCCTCCTGCTCTCTGTGCTGCCGTGGGGTTTTTCCATTGCCAGCGCTGCTCTTGCTCTCTTGCCGAGGCTGCACAGGCGTTGTTCCCCGGGGGGTGGCTCTGGGGTGTCCCGGGGGGTGGTGGGCAGAGGGGTGGCCCTGGTGCCCAGGGGTCAGTGCTGGTGCTGGGCACGCCGAGCTCACGCAGCCCCAGGGGTGTGCCCGGGCCCCAGGAGCCAGCTGTGCCCCCAGGTGCTGTCAGTGTGAGCAGGGGCTCTCCCAAGGGCCAGCTCTGCCCCCCTGCAGCCCCCCAAGGTGCCCACCACACCTGGAGGGGCTGCGAGGCCTGGCTTCCCCCCTCCCGGGGCTGATCTCTGTCAGGAGACGTTCTTTCTCTCAGAGCGAGTTGCACATCACCCTGCTCCAGAGGATTTCTGATCACAGAAGTAGGATGTCTGCTTTCCCCAGAGAATGTGAACTTGGTGAATAATTCTGTTTGACATCTGCTGTGAATTTGGGTCTGCTCTCTCCTGGTGGAGCTGAAGTGAATCCTGAGTGGCTGTGGCCACCTGTCCTGCAGGTGCAGGTGGGTCAGCCCCGTCCCTGCGAGCTCGGGTGCACCAGAGAGCTCTGCCCACGGGGTGAATCTGTTCTGACACCTCCAGGACAAAGAACAGCCTTGTTGTGGGCTACGGGGAGCACCAAAGGGGATCACTGCTCCTACCTGGGGTCAGCCAAAATATCTTCAGGCATTCACACTCTCTTGTGGTTCCTTTTTCCTTCCCGTGCTGGTCATTGCCAGCATGTGTCAGTGATACCCACTCATTCACACTCTCTTGCTCCTAATTTTTCCTTCTTTGCTGAAAAGAGCCTCTTCCACTGCCAGAACTGTGGGATATGCCTGCCCAGCTCATGTGTGGCAGAAGACAGACCTGCATGTGGGGACACCGGTGGTCCCAGAGACACCAAAGCCCTGTTGGTGCTCAGCACCGGTGGCTCCTGGTGGTGCTCAGCCTGCCCGGGGCAGGTGAGTTCCCTTCTGGCCCCTGCTGCCCCCGTGTCTGCCCTCTCCAGCTGAGTTTGTGGCAGGAGCGAGGCCAGGGGAGCGGCAGCATCTCCACAGCCCTTCAGCTGCTGCTGCAGCAGCTCTGCCGAGCAGCACGCCCGCTGAGCCCAGCCAAAGGCACTTGGGAAGTGTCTGCTGCTCACGAGCCTCTGGGACAAAGATAGGACCGTGTGCCTGAAATAGCAGCCTGGAGCCTGCACACCCCACCAGTGGCTGCTCTCGAGAGGGAAATCCAGAGTTTGTTTTCAAGCCATCATCACTGTGTTGACAAGGCTGTCGTGAGCAGGACGGTCTCAGCTGGGAATGTCTGAATGAGCTCCAAGTGCAGCGCACACACGCCCAGTGCACCCTGCTCCCGCCCAGGGTGGGCACAGAAGGGACTCCTGCCTTTTGGAACAGGTGTTTCACACAGAATCCTGCCATCCCTGGGGCTGGAAAAGCCCTCCCAGCCCATGGAGTCCCCCTGTGCCCCATCCCCACCCTGTCCCAGCCCAGAGCCCTCAGTGCCACCCCCAGGAGCTCCTGGGACACTCCAGGGATGGGCACTCCAACCCTCCCTGGGCACTTCCAGTTCCTGATCCCCCTTTCCAAGCCATGGAGGAGGTCGTGGTGGAGGTGTGCATTCACCAACGTGCACATGGTAAAAACCACAGCCCCAAACCAGACATCACTATGTTTTCATGGTGCTGGCCCATCCAGTTGCCAAGAAATGAGCATAGCTGCCACTTCAGCTCTTTTTTGGGAGATTGTTTTCTGTTCTTTTTGATTTTCTCTTGGTGCTCCAGTGGTGCAAAATGCTGCAGCAGAGACCATCCTTCAGTGCTGTAATTGCAGTGTGTGCAGCAGTGCTGGAGTGCTGAAAACAAGGAAATGGCATTTTGAAATGAAATTCTGTGCTGTTGCATCTCTTGCAGCTCAAATGCAACATGGCTGGTGCACAGTTGACTTTTTGGTGTATTTTCCCAGTGTTCTGGTAGTTGTCACCAGCCCCAGTGACACAGCAGGAGGAACAAGACTGCCTTTGTCAGTCACACAATGAATTTGCTGGTGTGACCAGTAGTAAAAGCCTCTTTTGATGGGAAACCAGAAGCAGCTGATTGTGGAAAATATTCTTGGGCTCTCTGTGTTACAAAGAGTTTTTGTCCTGGGGCTGTTACATATTGCAGGAAACTCCAATGCTTCTGGATTGATTTGGGAAAAGCAGTGATGATCAGGAGACATAAATAAATGATATTTATAAATAAAAAAAAAAATTATAGAATATGTGATATCACATAGGATGAGGGAGGTTGTTCCCCAAAAGACCTGTGTTTGTCTCAGACCTCTTAAAACCTCTTGTGTGATTTAAAAAAAAAAGAGGAATGCTGAATTCTGTGTTGTTATCAACAGCGTTTAAGTTCTCCCTTAAAAACGCTTGTGTGTGATCCAGCACACACTGGTTGTTGCTGTGAGCCCAGCAGTTTTGTCACAATACCTCGCTGTTTGTTGCTGCAGAGAGCACAAAGTTTAACAAGATGTGGGTGGCTCCTTCTCCTCTCTGCCCCGAGCAGCTTTTGTGGCTCTCCTTGGGTGCACAGAAAAAACCCACCAGGTCTGAGGGCTTCAGTTACCTGTGGGGACTGGATTTAATGTGGCTCTTTCTTGGAAAAGTGTTCCTAATTATTAATATTGGTGGTTTTTTTCTATTAATTAATGTTTTAAATCTTGCAAATGCAGTGTCAGGGCCTTCCCAAGTGCTGTGGTACTGAAGTTAGCCGTGGTCTGTCTACTTGGAATGTCCTTGTGAGCCGTTTCCCGATCTTTTAGTACAAAGCCCTGTTGTTTTCCCTTCTCTGGGGTGGCTCCTTCTCTGCAGGACGCAGTTGTGCGGTTGCAGGAGGGTGGGATACGGTTACAGCATGACAAAGTGCTTTGGATTTCACGTTAGCAACTGGTGCATCTCCAGGCTGACTCTGCTGCTCGTTGTTCTCTCTATTTCCATAGCAACGGGAAGGGCTGGTCAGGGCCCCGGGCTGGCGGGGTGCGGGCAGGGTCCCCTGTGCCAGCACAGCCCTGGCACGGGGACAGGCTGGGCTGTGCCCCAGAGAGCTCCAGCACAGCTCTGCCCATCCCTGTGCAGCTACCGACTGGTCTGCTCCATCCTCCCTGGCCAGGCACAGCCCTCCGTGACCTGCTGTGCCACACCTGCTCCAGGTGACATCCCTGAGCCAGCCCCACCTCAGCTGTGGTCCTGCGGCAGGGCAGGAGCAGCCCCTGCTGTCCTTGGTGTGGCCAGGTGTGACTGTCCCCACGGCCCCCTGCGCCCGTGAGTGCTGGCACAGCCTGGCACCTCCTGAAGCCCAGCTGCAGAACCTGCTCTCCCGCAGTCTCGGCGCGCTGCTCTCCACAGGTTGGCTGTTGCTATATAAAGAAATAGTCTGTTGTTTCTAAATTTACCCTGTTAGTGTCACAGAGCATAAGGAAAAACAGCAACAACTCCTTTCCTTCGGGCAGGGAGTGCTGCAGAGGGGGCAGGGGTGGCTGTCCCAGCTGGCCGGTGCTCTGCTGCTGTCGGGTCACCCGTGTGGGGGCCTGCCTGCACCCACACACCCTGCTCTGGCTGCCTGGCTCGGCCTGGGGCAAAGCACAGCGCTGTCAGGGTTTTTAAAGGAGCAGGAAGGTGAGCGAGGCGCTGCTGAGACTGCAGTGGGATGTGGGATGTGGGACGTGGGACGTGGGACGTGGGACGTGGGACGTGGCCCTGCCACAGGCAGGCAGGAGCAGAGCCGTGTGCCAGGGGGAGCTGGCAGCCCCGTCCAGGTTTTTGGGAGCCCCCTCAGGTTTCATTAGCACACAGATAGTGCCAGTCTCCCTGGCCCTGGCAGAAGCTGGGTACGGGCTGTGGGTGTGTCTGAGCAGTGCTCGGTGTGTCTGACCAGAGAGCCTCTCCTCTGCCACCACCACAGCTTCCCACTGGCTGGGGAAAGGTCAGACCTGTAACTGAGTCAGGAATAATCCTTAAAGACAGGAAATTACCCATGGTGCCACAATTACAGACATATTTGAAAAAGAAGCCAGTATTTTCTTTAGGACAGGGATGTACCACGGATGTACCTATCCGGACAGCTTCCCTTTGTGCCCCTCAGGTGCCCCCAGCGTGTCTCATGCTGGTGTTCCTCACGAGGATCTGCTGTGGGGAGTGTGACTGGGGCTGTTCTGACACACCCAGGATCAGATTTCCCATGTGTGACCTAAGTGGGAGCTCCATTCCTCGGGATTGTTTTTAAACCTTTCAGTGAAGCCCCACTGCTTGCAGGTTCTTTGTGTCTCAACACGATGCAAATGCAGCGCAGGCTTTGCTGCAAAGTAGGTCTGTACCCGCAGTGGTTGTTGTGCTGGGCTGACAGTGTTGTCAGATCCATGCCCTACATACCTGAATCCCTTCCTGCAGTGCTTCCAGGGTGATGTTTGGTCCGTCAGGATCTGCTACACCTCTGCCTGCAGGTGAACTCTTAATTTTGTTGGCTCTGAGCACACAGAGGTGTTTGCCAGGTGGCCCCAGCACAGCCCAGCAGCAATGCTCTTGCTTAGGCCATGTTGATTTGTCCTTGCTCGTTAGTGTCCCTTTGGGTCACAAAGTGTGGGTCATGACATGTGTGTCCCTTTGGGTCACAGTGTCCTCTCTGGAGGCACATGAGTGTCGGGGTGTCACAGGTGCCAGCGTGACTGACGAGGTGGCAGTGACCATTGTCTGTGTAGGGATCCCCAGCTGCTCTGTGGATGTCCAGGCTGTGCTGTGCCCTCGTGTTGGATCTGTGCTCCCCACCAGGAGCATGTGGGCTGTCCTGGCAGGCACCCTGCAGCCGGTGTGCTGGGACATGGGCTGGGGGAAGAGGCAGAGGGAATGGGAAAATGGTGCCTGGTTCTGCTCTTGGAGCCTCTGCCCTTTTCAGAGTGATCACCCAATGCTGTTTTAGACTCTGTTGGTCCCTCTGACACCGAGGCTCTCCCAGTGCAGTGGTGGCTGCCCACTGCATCTCCAGCCTCTGTGTGTCCAGGCTGGGAGGTCAGAGCTGCCCTGGGTGGTGTCGAGGGGTCAGCGTGCCCCGGGAGGGGGACACACACAAATCCTCCCCTGGTTCCCGCTCTGGGAGCCCAGTGCTGCCTTGCTGCAGCCTGACCAGCGGGTCAGCATCAGGGAGGTGGGTTTGGTGCCACACAGACCCGACAGCCTGGCTGAGATCACTCCTAATTAAAGCTCTGTTTGGAGGGCAGTGAGATGCCATTGAGAGGCACTCTGCTGAGGCTGCTGGGGTGGCACTAATCACTGACTAATTACTGGCAGTTAATTAAAAAGCAGTTGAGAGGAGAGCTCTTTGAGGGACAGAAGTGGGGGCACAGGGTGCTTGTTGGTTGATCTCAGTTCTGTGTGGCACACTGGCTGTGCCCCCTGGCTCTTCCGTGCCCGACGGAACTCGGGCTGTGCCAGAGGCGCCGGTGGCTGCTCTCAGCACCGGCCATCGTCACTGGCCACCCAACCCCGGCACCTCTGCTCCTTCTGTCCACCACATCCGCCCCCAACACCTGCATCTTTCCATTTCCACTGCAATCTATATCGGCAAATGAGCAAAATAAACATTGCTTGTTTGTTTTGGCAATTACAGTAAAGATTTAATTACACTCCTTCCTCGTATACTGCTGAATGTCATGTGGTGCGTTAGGCGTAAACAAAGATGTTCTGCTAACGTGAGATATGGCTATTAAAGACACACTGCCAGCCTGCAGCCTCGGCTCTGGGAGCGCTGGCAGCTGGAGCCCAGCCTCCAGCATCTGCATTCAGGGCCCGAGTGCTGCGTGCGAGGGAGAGGCAGATGCTGAGCAGAGATGTCACCCAGAGTGACGGGGTGAGCCGTGGGAAGTGAGCAAGGGAGCAGAAATACAAGAAAAGAGAGAAAACCACATCTGTGCCTTCAATGATTTTAAGGCAGCAGCTTCAGGTGTCATAGCAGGAATACAATATTTCAGTCTCTGAGTAAGTTCTCTGTTCAAAACAGTGGGGATCCTCAATTGCCATCATGAAAAGGGCCCGATTTTCCTGCTCATCACTTGCTGCCTTTGAAGAATCTGTCTTAGAGCCTGAGCCTATTGTGTGGTGTGAAAGCAGCTGTAGCATTGTCTGGCAATGGTAAATTGGCAATGACTTTGCATTTCATAATTAGTTAACAAGGAATCATTTACCATGTGCACGTCTCTCAAACCCCATTGAAATGTGCAGCACACGTTTGACGTTATTAATTAAAAATAGGAACTTCAAACGCTCTCTGGCAACAGTTCCTATTTCCCCTCACTCCATGGGGCCATTGACAGGGACGAGGCTGGGTTAAAGCAAGGGTTTGAAATTCTTTCTGAAAAAAATACTTTCGGGCTCCAGGGTTATTCAGGAGGGCGTAAGAGACCGCTGACTGTGTTTCACATCCCTCCAACCCTTGTCCTTAAGCTCCTGAACAGGGCTCTGTGAGCTCCCCCTACTCCCAGTGAAGGTCAGTCTCTCAATTACATATTGTCAGAAAACCTCTCAAAGAGGTGATTCGAGGGAGAAATTATTTCTAGAGATTCTTGTCAAATTACAGAGAGCCTTTAATTAAATGAGTGTCCATTACTTAATGGCAATTAGGGAGAGAAAATCCTTATCTCTGAAAGAGGCAAAGCTCCACTTTCCTACGGAAAATTTACTTTTTAAAATAGTAAGATAAAGATGGCTTGTTCTGCTCCAGAACTGAAGCCTGAACGGAACGAATGTGCATCCTTGGAGGGGTTTAATTTGGAAAGAGGAGAGCCCTGGTGGTATTTCCGTGTGCTGTGGGAGCAGCCCTGCTGCAGAGCTGGCCCCTCCCCGCCCTGGAGCTGAGGGGCCCATCAGTGCTTTTGGGGTGCCAGCACCCCACACCTGCCTCGGGGTTTCAGTCCTTCCCCAACCCTTCAGAGCAGCTCCCAGCACTTCCCAGCCAGCCTTGGAAGGGGCTGTGTCAGCAGAGGGGTGGAGGGAGCAGAGCTGAGCTGAGGGGCCGAGCCCTGCCGGCCACCCCACGGCTCAAACCAGCCTCGTCCCTGTCTCACTGCAGAGCTGGGTTTGGCAACCAGCAGGAAAACACGGCCCAGCCTTGCTGGTGTAAAACCAAAGGAGTGTTTTTGAGATTTGCCTTACGTCTTTCGGGTATTTTTATCGTCTGCCTCATTCGAGCGGTCTCAACTGAGTCATCTCATCCCTAGTTTAGATTTATGCTCCCTCTACGCCTACTCCAGCAGGACCCAAATCCTCCTGGCACAGCCTGCTGCTGGCCTCGCTGGAGTCATGGAAGTCTGGCATTAAATGATGCGGGCACTAGGTCAGGGAGTTCTGAATGTTTATACATTTTATTTAGCAGCCTTCTGGATTTAATGAGCCTCCATAATACAGTAATTCATAATTTATCATAAATAAAGACAATAGATTAGGTTGCAGTTTAATTATTGCTTATTTTTGTAGCTGTTGTGGGGTTTGTGTAGCAAAATACAGACAGGAAAAGCAACCTTCCCTAAATTCCAGCCCTTCCTGTGTGCGGGATTAGGGGAATGCCCCTTCCAGTGGCACTGCTCATGGCATGAAATGACAGGACTCTTGGCTGAGCAGGAGCCCCGTCTGGCTTTGAAACTCTAATAATCATTATTCTGATTCCTTGCTGATAGAGAGTCAGGGGTTCACTGACACATTTTCTGTGCTGGCACTGACTGCCAGCCTGTGGCAGGAGGAGAGGGAACGGCCCCAGGCTGGGCCAGGGCAGCTCAGGGTGGGCACCAGCAGGAATTTCCCCATGGAAAGGGGGATCAGGAACTGGAAGGTCCCAGGGAGGGTTGGAGTGCCCATCCCTGGAGGTGTCCCAGGAGCTCCTGGGGGTGGCACTGAGGGCTCTGGGCTGGGGACAGGGTGGGGATGGGGCACAGGGGGACTTCATGAGCTGAGAGGGCTTTTCCAACCCCAGGGACTCTGGGATTCTGTGATTTTCCTTGCACAGACACCTGGCTTCTGCTTATTTGATGAACAAGCCCCTCCAAGTGGGACAATGGACAGCTGCTCCTCTCGTTTAATTCCAAATGGTGAATCTTGTATTTATGAGAGAGAGATCCAAATATGGTCCATCTGGTGCAAGTTTCTCAGCTGTTCACTTCACAGAGAAGAGAACGTTTCCATATCTCTCCCATGATGTTCACATGAGGAGCTGAGCCTTTTAAAGCTGTTTCATGTTTTTCTTTGCCGAGGGGTTGCATACACATGAGAAATCCCACTAAATCTTGCACTTTGTGTTCCCAAAGCAGCAGGACAGCAGGTCTGCCCAGTGTGTCAGGTTCTGGGGTGCAGCCCAGGCTCTCACAGTGGCTCAGGTGACCTCTCTGTCCCAGTGCCCGTGGCCAGCCAGCTCTGCTGGGAGCACCAGCCTCTCTTCCAGTCCCTGTGCTGCAGTGTGAAGGTGCCAGATGTGCCCAAACTGGGCAAAATCCGGCAGAGCCATCGTGCTGTGAGTGCAGCCGGGCTCAGGGCAGCCGTGGGAGGTGGGTGCTGCTTCTGCTCCTGCCTGGGGAGCTGTGGGCTGATCCCAAGGGGTGCTGGGGGAACCACCCCGTCCCCCAGCGTCTCCTGGGCTGGCTCTGAATGCCTGGCAGCTCCTCTGGGGCCAGCTGAAGTTCTAGTGCTGGGTGCCATGGTTAGAGATGGATGGCACAAAAAGCTTTAGGAAGTGCAGGAGGAGTTTTTTGCCGGAGATTTTAATTTTGCATCGAGCGTAAGGGGAGCGGAAGGAGTCAGGCACAATCAGGAGAGAGCGGGGAACTGTCCAGAAATAATCTCCTGTCTTTGCCTCTGAAAGCTTTGAGAGTTTCTGATTGATTTCAGGGGAAGCAACACAGGGGACTGAGATGAGGGAAAGTTGCAGAAGATGTGGTAGGTCAGGGACGAGATGGTTTCAAGGGTTGGTGACCTGAGAGCTGCTAAGAATAGAGCACGGCAGAGGCAGAGCAGAGTGTCAGGCAGCCTGAGGGGTGGATGCTCCTGCAGCTCCAGCCATGGCAGCAGCAGGGATGAGGGTTTGGAGGAAACTGGTTGGAGAGCAGCGCTGCAAGGATAGAAGTTGTGCCTGGAGCTGGGGTGCGTGATCCGTAATAGAGCCTTGAGGCGGCAGCAGCTCGGGGAGGGACTGGAGCTGGGCTCTGTGCAGTGACCTCGGCCTGGCAAGGCTGGCCTCTGCTCTGGGGCCAGGCAATAGTGCCAGAGGGAGGGAGGCACCTTCTGCCACGTCTCCATCAGCAGCAAAGCAAGCACTAGCTGCTTTAATAAAGGAAGGAGGCAGTGGCTGGAGGTTGTGGAAGGTTTCCTGATGGCATGGACAGCCAGCTCCATGGGGCAGGCTCCCAGGGCCAGCACCACATGAGGAGCTGTGGGCACCTCAGGGTCTCCTCATGGTGGATGTGCCCAGCTTGGCAAACAAAACCCTCTGCAGGTGTATATGCAACTTAATGCTTTTCCATCAAATATTCATTATTCCATTTTAGAAACTAATTTTTGCTGAAAATTATTTCTTAAGAATTCTTGACCGCCTCAATTAGAAAGAAGAACAATTCCAGCACACTCAGAAATGCACTGGCATAAATGGATAAATGGGAATAAAAGCCTTTGGTTTCCTGTGCTGCCTGGCAGTCGGGGTGTGCTGCGAGCAACTGCTGCAACTGCCATTTCCATAACACACACACACGCACACACATTAAATTTTGATTCACATCTCTGACATCTAGAAAATTGCTCCTTAACAAAAGGAACATTATAGGCATGCTACAAAATACAGGCTTGGTCTGGCCACACTTTGGATAACTCTACCCTATTCTTTAGAAAATTGGTTTTATTGCTGATAATTGGGCTAAAAGGAAGACTATTTAATCCTGGCCAACCCAACTTTCTGGGACATTAAGTTCTAATATGCAGATATAAACTGGTCTTAATAGATGAATCTGACATCATCTGGCTGCTTATTAACTATTAAACCTTGTTTCAGTAATTCTCTTGGCAGCTCTGTGTGTGTTGCCATAGTTTCTTTGTTAACAGAGCAAGACATTAATGCATTTTGAGTACTTCTTGCCCAAAAGACATGAAAAAACACCTTATGTTTAAAGATGCAAACTGGCTCCTGCTCCATGCATGGCTCTGCAGCCGGTGGCACCCGGGGCATGGCTGTGCACCATGGAACGGCACCAGGAGCCTCTCGTGTCACCTCGTGTCGCCTGGGCTTTGTCCCCTCGGGCAGCCACCTCGGCAGTGCGGGGTGCCTCGTGGTTAGCAGTGGCCGGGCCAGCAGAGGGGAGTGAGGTGTGCCTGGCTGGGGACACCTGGGGAGCCTCGGGGACACCTGGGGAGCCTCGGGGACACCTGGGGAGCCACGGGGACAGCGTGGGGCTCAGCAGGTTCCTGACTCGGGGACCATTCCCCAGCTCTCACCTGGGAGCTCAGCCCTGTCCTGATCATTCCCTCTCCTTGCTGGCACCTGGCATCCTTGTGACAGCCATTGCCAGAGGGGACGTGGGCAGTGTCACCTCCACGGCCACGCCAGCCTGGGCTGGAGCTGCTGGAGGACTGTCAGTAAACATGGACAACATCCCATTGGTTTCTTCTCCTCGTCTGCAGGATGGATCAATCTGCAGGATAAATAGGCTGAAATCAGCTCCTGTCTTTCAGCTGACACTCATCAGCTTCAGCCTGAGCTCAGAGGGAAAATCTGCGGGAGATCTGTACAGTAGTGAAAGGCTTTTCTGAGTAATTACAGGCTTAAGGGAAGTTGGAGCATTGGATAGTGACAAGTGGTATTTATTCCATATTTTCTTCAATATTGTAAATTACATATTTATTTAAAAAAAAATAACAGGCATCAGCTGGACCAGCATCTCTACCTGCACTGGGGATGCAGCAGCAGCTGCCTCTGGAGTCCCCAGCTCCTGCCAGGGCCAGTGGAGTCAGCCAGCAATTAACACAGCAGTTTTTAAAGGAAAACAAATGCCCAGGTATATGCAAAGTCAACTTTGGTTTGCCTGTGGCAGCTGGGAAGGGCCTTCTGTGGACAGGTTCCTGTCTGGGGATGATTCAGTGTCAGCACTTGGTTCTGTTTCTCTTGGAGATGCTGTGTAGGAATTCCAAGCAGGTAGCCGAGACTCTGCTACTGTTTGCAGGAAAAGGCTGAGATGTTGCTTTGCTGGGTGGGATTTGGGTCTCTCTGGTGGGGGAGAGCAGGCTCTGCTGGGCAGGTGTGTGGCCACATCCCAGAGGGGTGGGAGGCTCTCGGGGCAGGCAGGTTCCCTCAGCTCAGAGCAGTGCTGTGACCACGCTGGGATTTCACAGCCTGTTGTGTTCCTACTGGAATTCTGTCCTGAGGTGCAGCTGGGTGGGGAATGGCTCAGCCCAGGGAGGCTGGGAGGGGAGCAGGATTCTCTCAGCACTCAGAGCCTTGCTGTGATCCCCAGTGCAGGCTTTGTTCTGCCCTGGATAAGCACAGCTCAAGGGCCAGCAGTTTAAATTCCTCCTGGAAAATCGCCACACAAAGAGGAGGCAAAGGCAAGAAAAAGAGGAATTTTTGGAAGTGCAGAACTTTCCTTCCCCATGTGTTTTTTCCCTATGGCCCCACAAGTACCATTTGTGCTGGGCTGAGGCTGTGGTAGGACACTGGTTTTAAAGCTGGAAGGGACAAAGCAGGTTGTGCTCTCACAGCTTTTCCAGGAAGGGTGTATCTGCGTGCCTCTCAGACACTGGAGCTCCATCCTCACCATGAGCACAACACTTGGCCCCTCCTCTGGCAGCAAATGTACAGATTCTCCATTGTATGAAGATATATATATCCATTATAATGGCTTTTTGATATTTCTGGATACTAGTAGGCTAATTTAAGAAAAATTTAGTCTTTTTCTCTCCGTTTCGTGATCAAAAGGAAGTAGATTTTGAACAATTTTTTCCCAGGAGGTAGAAGAGTAGTATTTGCCTTTAGGGAATAAAAAAGAGAACACTTTCTGTTCATTAAATCTAACTGGAAAGTGCTCGAGATGTCAAGTGTAAAAACAGAGGCTGAGAGAAGGGAAAGGTTTTGATTTCATTCAATTGATTCTACGGTTTATCAGGAATTTATTGAATTTGGTATTTCTCACTGCTGTTCACAGTGAGATGCATGAGAAAAGATGTGACCCAGCTGCAGGGAAAGCAGAGGATGAGGAGATGGGGGAGGGATTTGGGGCAGTGTCACGGGCGGGTGAGGGGATGGGAGAGCCCCCAGTGCTGTCCCCACCTGCTTGTCGAGACTGTCTCCTCCCCTGCTTTTTTTCCTTGGGGGGAACTGCACTAGTTTGAGCAAAGACAGGGCTTCATTGGCTTATTTGGGGTATTTCAAAGTTATACTTTGGCGTTTCATAGGAGTTTATTCCTTTGCCTATTTACTTGGGTGCTTTTGGCCTCAGCTGGATGCTGGGTTTGAGGTTTTTCCTGGTGTTGGGGATGAGTCGTGGTGTGGCTTCACTGTGCACTCTCCTGGCAGGCAAACGGGGCCAGGCTGGAGAGGCTGCTGGGCGATAAGAGACCCCGTGAGCTGCCAGCGGTGCTGTTCGATCGCCCTGCTTTGCTAACGAGGACGGGACAGCGTGTGCCGGGAGCGGGGCGCCAGCGCCGGCACAGCCCCGGGCAGTCCGGGCTGTGGGGGCTGCCCCAGTCCGTGCAAATCTGTGACTCCGGGGTGCAGGTGGTGGGTGTGCGGTGCTGCCCACGGTCCGTGAGGAGCTGCTGGGCACCCAGCGCACCAGCAGCCCCGCGATCCGGGGATAAATCGCGGTGACGGGCGGCCGGGAGCCCGTCAGCTCCAGGTGACACCGTCTGCTCGTCTGCCACCGTCACACCGAGCGCGGGCTCTTCCTGACACATCTTCATCTCCCTGCCCCGCCGGGAGCGCTGGGAAGAGGCTCCCGTGGGTTTCTGGCAGGTTCCTGCCGTGCCCGCACCGGGCACCGGGCACCGGGCTCTGCCCGCGGGCGGCTCCTCTGCCCGGGATGTGCTGCCTGCTGCCAGCGCTCCTGCCCGGACACGGCCACGGCGACCCCGGGCATCCCTCCCTCACACAGCCCTGCTCCACCTGGACATGGTGACCCTGGGCATCCCCTCCCTCACACAGCCATGGTCCCACCTGGACACGGTGACCCCAGGCATCCCCTCCCTCACACAGCCCTGCTCCACCTGGACATGGACACGGTGACCCCGGGCATCCCCTCCCTCACACAGCCATGGTCCAGCTGGACATGGGCACGGTGACCCTGGGCATCCCCTCCCTCACACAGCCATGCCCCACCTGGACATGGGCACGGTGGTCCGTGGGCTGGCTGAGCAGCGGCACAGGAGTTGCTGCTGCTTTTCTGCCCGTGTGCAGGAG
This sequence comes from Chloropsis cyanopogon, assembly GCA_013400585.1. Lineage (NCBI taxonomy): Eukaryota > Metazoa > Chordata > Aves > Passeriformes > Irenidae > Chloropsis > Chloropsis cyanopogon. The sequence continues at coordinate 92,750 of WEZZ01001963.1, forward strand.
CTGGGGCTGTGGCTGGGATCCAGATGGGTGCACAACTGCTGGGGAGGTCCCCTGATTTGGAGTCATCCGGTAATCAGCAATATCTTGATAGCAGTTTAGTGGTTTGAAGTGTTTCCTTTTGCAGCTGTAAGGCAGCTCAGCAGTTTCGCAGAGCAGGGTTCCCCTGGGCTGTTCCAAACGGGCACTGCTGGTGCTGTCATCCCAGAGCCCAGTGTTTCACAGAGAGCTCCACCAGCTTTGGGCACACACAGATCCCGCCTTGCTTTCCTCAGTGCCTTCGGCCTCGCAGATGTTTGCTCACGTGGGCCGTTGGTCCATGGCCAGAGGTGTCTGTGAGCTCCCAGGGGCACAGTGTGCTCTGCGGTCCTGCCTGCCGGGGCATGCCCACCGTGTGCCCGCTCCTTGTGGGCCTGCCTGGGACTCACCACCAGGGCATGGGCACGGATGCTCAGAGCCCACCCCAGCCCTGCCTGCTCCAGGGTGCTGCTGTGACTGCACTCCTGCAGCTGCTGCCCGGGGCAGAAAGGTCACACAAGGTCTGGGAGCGCCCATGGAAATACTGCGTGGGGTGTTAACATCAGTGTGGAGACTTTATTTTGGGTATCAGGGAAAATTCCTCCATGGAAAGGGCTGTCCAGCCCTGCCACAGCTGCTCACGGCAGCGCTGCAGTCCCCATCCCTGCAGGGATCCACTCTGTGGATGTGGCACTTGGGGACATGGGCTAGTGGTGGTCTTGGCAGTGCTGGAGGTGCAATTGGACTTGATGGGCTCAAGGGGCTTTTCCAGCCTAACCAGTTCTGTGATTCTGTGGGCAGCGCTTTTCTGAGCTTTCTTCCTTTCTCCCGGCAAACACTGTCGGGTTTTGCAGACTCTCAGGAGCGAGTTGTCTCGCAGAGCCTGGGTGCGCAGCGTGGCTTCTGGAACATTTTGTTTTCAGTTTAGACAACACTGGAAAAGTTGCACTTGGCCCCGCAGGAGTCCTAATTAGTTCCATCACTGAATGTACACAGGAATCATTAAATGTGTGTGGTTGGGTTTAGCTAAGGAGGAAGGAACATCAAGAGCCACCTGACTGCACGTAATTAAGTTTAAAGCATGAAGAGTTAATCCTGCTGTGAATTAGAATTTGTGCCATTTGAGTGTGAACTTCTCAATACACGGGTATTAAAAGTTGGTGGGAATTAGTGTAAGCTGTTATGGAGCTGAACAATTGGAACAAGCTGAATGCTGGAATATGGTTGGGAGCAATACTATTATTAGCACTCGTGTTCCTGAGTTGGTAATGATCTCTTTGACCTGCCACGGGAACAAATGATACAGTAATTAATGCGCTGCATATGGCAGGGCAGCTGTGCTCTGTGATCAGCACCCTTCTCTCGGTGTGAATCACAAACAAACAGCATCCTGGAGCAGAGTCAGGCTGCAGGGACTGGGCTGTGCCAGGGGCTGGGCACTGCAGGGCTGGAGCCTGCTGGAGGGTGCTGGGCTGTCTCACTGGGGCTGGCTTCAGGCAGGTACCTGGTGCTAAACCAGGCTGGGCACCCAGCTGCTGCCGTGGGGTGGCACCTCCCAGAGCCTTACTGGCAATCTGTGTCTCATTAAAGTCAGTCAGAAAAGCCTCCTGTGGATTCCACGGGGGCAAAACCTCCCCAAGCTCCTCTTTATGCATGGAGGACCTTTCCTCATTGGTTTTGCTTCCTCCTTCCCTGGGAGCTGCAGGCGCTGCCCCAGGAGCTGCAGCCTCTGCAGCCTGCAATGGTTCTGCTCCAAGATCTTTGCTCAGCTCTGTGGGCAGCAGGAGCCCCTGTGCTGCTCCCGGGGTGGCACAGCTCGGGGACCCTTGGCACTGCAGAATGGGCTGTTCAACGGGCAGCACAGGCAGGCAGGCAGTGCCAGTCTCTGGATCAGAGATGGCACCAGCAGCAGAGCACAGGGCTGGTGGCTGTCCATGTCCTTGGTGACGTTGTCGAGGTGCTGCAGTCCTCTCCATCCTCCCTTGCACCTGCCACACTCAGTTTCCTTCCCTCCCCTGCCTTCAGGATGGGCTTAGTCTTGATTTTCCTCTGTCTCATCAGTTCTAGTGATTGTATCAAACATTCCCAACCCTGGAAATATCCAAGGCCAGGCTGGATGGGACTAGGAGCAACCTCTTCTAGTGGAAGGTGTCCCTGCCCACGGCAGGGGATTTGGACTGGATGAGCTTTAAGGTCCTTTCCAAGAGGGCCAGTCTGTGAGTCTTTGATCCTATTTAAGGTCTCTTGCTTTGCATTGTGGTTCCATGTGCCACTTGTGTCCCCTGGGCTGAATCCCATTCCTGGAGGCTGCAGGCACCAGCGTGGCCTCCAGCTAATCCAGCGCTGGCACTGCCTGTGCAAAGCACAACAGGAGCACAGAGCTTGAACCCAGCCCTTGTCCTGTGGTTCCCAGAGAGGAGAAATTCCTGTGGACCCAACAGACAGCAGCAGCCTGGGCACATCCTGGCTGGCAGCTCGCTGAGACCAGGCCTCGGCCAATTGCGTTTTGTTTGGGGATGTGTAAAACCAGAACATTAAATGTGCCAGCAAGAAGTTTTGTTTTTTTTTAAATGTCATATTAGAATCCGTTTATTTTGGAGATATTTAGGTAGAGAAAATGAAAAGAAGGAAAACTACAACCTGCTCCCCCTTTCAAGGCAGGTGCAAACCCTACTTGGCCGAGGGCAGTGGTGGCTGGGCTCCAGGCAGGATGGAGTTTTCCCAAGCCAGGGTGGTGGCATTGAAAAACTGGGGTTATTTCCTTTGCAGTTATCATTGAAGCTTTGCTCGGGTCTACAGGAACACCAGACAGGAGTTGGCCTGTTAATATTTTTGCTGGGTACAGTTTATTAAAAATGGAAAGTCAGGGCACATGGTGGAGACGGTGGGAGCAGCATGAAAAATGCAGACTGTTTAAATTTGGCCCATCCTCACGTGGAGCAGAGCTTAAAAATGGAAACTGGGGAGGGGAGTGCATGAAGTGTATGGTAATTCTTCTATGGGATGAGCATGACCTATTTCTGTAAGTCATTCTTGGCTGCCAGCTCTAAGAAATGAAAATGTATTTTCTGAGCAGTGAATAATTTAGCAACTTTGAAGTGATTAACATAGAGGAGAGCCTGGAGCATGGAAGGTGGAGTGTTTCGGAGTGAGACACGCTCCTGGGCAGGATGGCAGCACAAACCCTTGTGTCCTTTCAGTTCTGTGAGTTCACTCCAAGAAGGTTCCTGCTGAGAGAGGGGCCAAGATTTAGGCTTGTCTCATCCTCAGGGCACAGGTGGCCTGCAGACCTGAGCGGGGGGAGCAGTTTGTGTGTCAGACCCTCAGAGGAGGCTTTGTCACGGAACAACTTGTCTTTAAATTGTGAGTTGAAATGATTTAAAGAATTAACTTCTTGTTTAATGGTTTCCCTTGTACAATCAGGACCACAGGGTGAGCCAAGCTCATGGAAATAAGCAGATTTATTTCTGATATAAACCCTGTATTTATTACGCTGCAAGTTGGGGACACTCAGTGGAACTATTACTGTGCCATAAATGTTAAAGAAACCTGTCCTTGTTGTATTAGACAGAACTGAACTGTGGTTAATGCTTTAAAATGGTGCCAGAACAGCACAGCTCAATCTGCCCCTCACCCAGGCAGTGGGTGTTTTATTGGCACAGGCAGAATTGAACTCTATAGCAAACACTAAAGGAGGGAGGGAGGGATAGATGGATGGGTGGATGGATGGATGGAGGGATGGATGGATGGAGGGATGGATGGATGGATGGATGGATGGATGATGGATGGATGGATGGATGGATGGAGGGATGGATGGATGATGGATGGATGGATGGAGGGATGGATGGATGGATGGATGATGGATGGATGGATGGATGGATGGATGATGGATAGGATGGATGGATGGATGGATGGATGATGGATGGATGACGGATGATGGATGGATGGATGGGATGGATGGATGACGGATGGATGGATGATGGATGATGGATGGATGGTGGATGGATGGATGGATGATGGATGGATGATGGATGGATGGATGATGGATTATTGATGGATGGAGGGATGGATGATGGATGGATGGATGGATGGATGGAGCAACACAGAGCCTGGTGGCTCCGTGGCCAGAGGCTCCTGCACCACTGCCTTCCACTGCTGTGCCTTCTGGAAATTTCAGACCAGGCACTGGAGTTTGGCTGGTGGAACTGCTTCCCCACAGAGCAGTAAAACCTGCCATTAGCTGTTTTCCTGCTTGTGTTTAGCAGAGAGCCCAGCCGAGCTCCTGGGTGTGTGCCCAGGGTGAGGTGAACCACAGGGGCTGGCAGGGCCCTGCCACAGCTTTTGGCCTCCACCACAGGCTGTGGGGTGCTGATGGTCCCCTTCCCTTTGGGGAATCCGTCCCACATCCCGCTGGAGTGGCTGCCAAAGGCAAAGCCAAAGCAGGGTGGTGGCTGCACGAGAGCAGCTGGTTCTGCTCCTGCTGGCTGTCGGGCCCCTCTGGCGTGTCGGCAGGAGAACGGCCCTGGTGGTGTCCTCGGGATGGGAGTCCAGAGGCACCAGCTCTCCAGCAGCTCTTCAGACACATCCTCCTTCCACCTAAATTTGGGTTTGCATAAGCGCAGCTGCCAGCCCTGCTGGCGTCCCGCCTCCAGAACTCATCCAGCACATCTCGGGATGGGCTTTAATATTTCACAGTTCAGCTGCAGCTCCAGGGAGCAGTCAGGTTTCCTGCTCAGTGTGCGGCCGAGGAGTGCTGCAGTATCCATATTTCATGAGCGACAGGTCTGATGAGGACGGCTGTGATGAAGGAATGACTCGAGGGTCCAGCCCAGTCTCCGCAGAGCCCAGGCCAGGAGGGGAGAGCTGAGGACTTGGGCATCTTCAATTTCCACCCCTTGTGTCTTCTGGGGGCTGTGGCTGATGCTCAAATACAGGGGTGCACTTGTGCTTAAGGGAGGACTGCTCTGAGCAGGCTGCAGTAAGATAAACCCTCTCTTGCTGAAAAGCATTTATTGGAGTTAAATTTAAGGACATCAGCTGTTGAACTGGGGCCCCACGAGGCTACACACACATCCCATAAAGGGGGGAAAAACCTGCCTCAAAGGGATTTGTAATTAAATCACTTCCTTTGATTTTAAAAGATTAAACTGACAGGGGTTAAATTTAGTTTAGATACACGGGAGGATTTCTTCCTGGCAGGGTGGGCAGGCCCTGGCACAGGTGCCCAGAGCAGCTGGGGCTGCCCCTGGATCCCTGGCAGTGCCCAAGGCCAGGCTGGACACTGGGGCTGGAGCAGCCTGGGACAGTGGGAGGTGTCCCTGCCATGGCAGGGTGGCACTGGGTGGGGTTTGGGATCCCTTCTCACCCAGTCCAGTCTGGGATGCTGTGACTCTATGATCCATCTCTGCCACGTCTTTTAATTTAATTTTGGAGATGCTTCTTGAACTTCCACGTCCTGCATTTTATTACAGATTTCAACAATATTTTCTTCATTTCTTTCTCTTCAAGCTTTCTTCTTCATCACAAGGGTCCCCTGTGGACTCTGCTTCATCAGATGTTAGTAGCCATCGTCTCATAGAACTGAGAGGGCTGGAGCTGGCTTAGAATAGTAGTGATGAGTTTCTTCCTGGAAACAGTGCATGTCTGCTGGCTGGATTTCATTTCTGATTACTAAAGGCTTCTACATCCCTGTGAGAGTTCCTTAATTGTATTTAAGCTGGGCTTGCTCAGCAAACCTCGACAGTGAAGAGGCAGAACGTGCAGAACATGCATAAAACCATGGATGTTTTCCCAGGGCTGGGGGTGAACCAGGCTGATGAACCCCAAACGCCCTGGTGTGCTGAGCAAAGCTGCTTGTCAGCTTTTAGTTTTGATGGAAATGGCAAAGACTCCCCAAACTTTGTTGTCAGCCTTGTTTTTGGCATTGAGGGGCTGGAGCATGGCCAGGGAAGGGAATGGAGCTGGGAAGGGGCTGGAGAATCCCTGAGGGAGCTGGGAAGGGGCTGGAGAATCCCTGAGGGAGCTGGGAAGGGGCTGAGCCTGGAGCACAGGAGGCTCAGGGGGGACCTTGTGGCTCTGCACAGCTCCTGCCAGGAGGGGACAGCCGGGGGTGTCGGGCTCTGCTCCAGGGAACAGGGACAGGAGGAGAGGGAACGGCCTCAGGCTGGGCCAGGGGAGGTTTATTGCCAATATTGGGGAAATTTCCCCCTGGAAAGGGCTGGCACAGCCTGGCCCAGCTGCCCAGGACAGGGCTGGAGTCCCCATCCCTGGAACTGTTCAAAAACCAAGTGGATGTGGCACTTGAGGTTTATTGTGACCGTGGTGGTGCTGGGGATGGTTGGACTGGGTGAACTCAAAGGTCTTTTCCAACCTTAACGATTCTGTGAATCTATGATGAAGGTGGTTTTTTTATTATTTTTTTTTTTTAATGAGAGTGTTTTCCCCCAAATCAAAGTGTGCTCCCTGTGTGGGGTGCTGGCCAGGGCTGGGGAGCCCCAGGCAAGGAGCTGGGAGTGGGGCTGGAGCTTCATCAGGATGCCACAGAAGTGGTGAAAAATACCTAGTTTGGGTATTTCACCTGAAATTCAGAATTTTTTCAGACGAGAACTGAAAACTTCATTTGAGCTCAATCATTTAATTTTGTGTAACTCTTTATTCTGTTCATGCCTTTTAAAATAAAACTGCAAAAGAGTCATTATTGTGCTAAAAAGCGCTGGCATGGCCAGCACTCGAGAAGAGACAATTTTACACGTTGTAAACAAATGAATGGAGGCAATTAATTTGGTGTCCTGGTCCAGCCAACTTTACAAACCTTGTTGGAGTTAATTTGTCTAAACTTAATTTTAATGTAGCTTTGCACAGGTGCTTGTGTTCACTTTGGGGATTCCAGCAGTGCCAGCCGAGCCCTGAGCACGGCACAGCCTCAATCTTTCCTGAGGCGCTGACACTCAGCCACTGATCATTTCTAACTTGTGCTGCAGGAGCAGTAACTAACATCCAGCAGCTGTTTATTGTAACGTTATGTACTATAAACATGTGCTATAAAGGGTTTTTAAATCCTTTTTTCTGTAAATCAGCTATAGTTCCTTGAAATAAAATTATCTTCTGTGTGCAGGTGAGCTGTGCCTGCTCCTGGGGACAGGGAATGAGCACACCTGCACACAGGTGAGCTGTGGCTGCTCTGGGGACAGGGAATGAGCACACCTGCACACAGGTGAGCTGTGCCTGCTCCTGGGGACAGTGACCCCTCACACACCTGCACACAGGTGAGCTGTGGCTGCTCTGGGGACAGGGAACCCTCCCACCTGCACACAGGTGAGCTGTGGCTGCTCTGGGGACAGGGAACCCTCACACCTGCACACAGGTGAGCTGTGGCTGCTCTGGGGACAGGGAACCAGCACACCTGCACACAGGTGAGCTGTGGCTGCTCTGGGGACAGGGAACCCTCACACCTGCACACAGGTGAGCTGTGGCTCTGGTGCTCTGGGCAGTGGCTCTGTGGCGCTCCTGGGGTGCAGGCTGGCTGTGGTGGCTGTCCCTGTCCCCTGCCAGCCTGGCGCCCCTCCTGCCCTGGGCTGTGGGAGGCGGGTGACCCCTGGCCCTGCCGGTACCGAGGTGTTTCAGGGGTGGCTGAAGGCCTGAGTGACCTTTGCTTTTCCAGCAGCCGGCTCTGTGATTTCCTGAAGCTGTTTAACGAGAGCCACCTCTGTAAATGGGTCACTGACCAGGCAGTTCTGCCCCTGTGGCAGTACCAGCAGACCCGGGGAGCAGAGCCGTCCTTGCTGCCCCCGGGGCCCCGGGCGCTCTCCCCGGGCAGCCAGGGCTCCGGGGATGTCCGCGGAGCTGCCACGCTGACCTGAGCCCTGCCTGCCGTGAGGGCAGCCCGCTCACCCAGCCTTGCGTGGAGCTCATCCGCACCTCCCGAGCTTTTGGGACCGCTGTGAGCTCATTTAGCGCTCGTTAATCGGCACCAGGCAGGGCTCAGCGGGTTAATGAGTGTCCTGTTGGCCCCCCGGGCTGTTGCGGCACAGAAACACGTGTTTTTCTAACAGAAATAGCACTGGTCGAGCACACGGAGCACGAGGGACGAGGCGCTGGGTTTCCTTCTCCGCCTCCAGCGCCTCCCGAGCTCGCTGATGGGGATCAGGGGAATGCAGCGTGCTCACACTCCTTGGAAGGGCTCCTGGCCAGCACAAGGGGCATTGTTCTGCTATTTAGGAATGGTTTCTGGCCAATGCAAACATTTTGGTATTGCATATCAATTACCCAGCCTTCCTAAACTGACTTAGCATGGCTTTGCGTGGTGCATTTGATTCCTCACAGAGCTGCAGGGGCTCATTTTTAATTATACAATAAGGCTCTGCTTTTACATGACTTCAGAGTTGCTTCCTAATAGCAGGTTTGAGTCTGTGGTTCCTGGAGGGGCTCATTTACAGCACTGGGCTGGCATTGTACCTTTAATTTCTTCCATTATCTACTCGCATTCCCTGGATTCCTGGGTGGTGAATGCTCACTTGAGGCTCCTGACAGCCGTACTGCAGTGTATTTCCATTTCCCTCACCTGTGTAATCCTCTCTGTGGGTATGAATAGGCAAAACAGGTTGGCCCGAGATGCTGGAGGTGGAAGATGCTGTCTGTGCTTTCTGCAGGGACACTGGGGAAGCAGGGCTGTCCTGCACTGCAGGGACACGGGGGAAGCAGGGCTTTCCTGCACTGCAGGGACTCCAGGGAAGCAGGGCTGTCCTGCGCTGCAGGGACACTGGGGAAGCAGGGCTGTCCTGCACTGCGTGGCCCCTCCGGCTGGGACAGGTGGCCTGCCTCGTGCTCTGTGGGTCCAGGGACTGCTGGCATCCCTCCCCGTGGCCCTTTGCTCCCTCTCTCCACCAGCACTCTGCGTTTGAACACAACATCTCACTTTTGGTCTGCCCCATCTTCCCAGTTCACCCGGGCTGATCTGACCCTCCTGTGTGAAAGCTTTTCACAGCGAGTCCTCCTGTCCCTCCCTGGTCCTGCCCCTCTCCCTGTCCCGCCCCTCTCCCTGTCCCGTCCCTCTCCTGTCCCGTCCCTCTCCTGTCCCGTCCCTCTCCCTGTCCCGCCCCTCTCCCGGA
>WEZZ01001963.1:102177-153616 GCA_013400585.1 Chloropsis cyanopogon
CCCTGTCCCGCCCCTCTCCCGGACCCGTCCCTCTCCCTGCTGTCCTGGCTGGCTCACCCCACTCTCGGGGATGCTCGGAGCTCTCTGCCGTGGCGCTGCTGCTTCCCATGTGGACTCTGCCTCCTTCCCTCTGTGCCCAGGCCCCTGTGCCTCCAGAGCTGCCCCAGATCCCCACTTCTGTTCCTCCTGTCCCCCTGCCCTGCCTGCTGTGCCCCAAATCCCCACATCTGTTCCTCCTGTCCCCCTGCCCTGCCTGCTGTGCCCCAAACCCCCACATCTGTTCCTCCTGTCCCCTGCCCTGCCTCCTGTGCCCCAAATCCCCACATCTGTTCCTCCTGTCCCCCTGCCCTGCCCCCTGTGCCCCTCCACCCCCCCCCGCCCGTGTCCTGATGCCCCCTGTGTCCCTGGTCCCCTCCCCTCGTGTCCCCGTGTGTGTGATGGCTGTGGAGCAAACCTGGAGCTCTCCTTCCTGCCGGATGAAACTCACGGCATTTTGTGGCAGCAAACTTGTGGTTCCTGTGGCCACAGTTTAATGTTTCCGTGGCCACAATTTAATGTTTCTGCAGCAGTTACTGGGCTGCTTCTTCCAAGCTACATTGCAGAAAGGCAGTGAGTAGGAAAATGCTATTCATTATGCCAATGTTGAGAAATGCATTGATAGAAACTGGATCATGTCGTACCACCCCGACACATTGCTGTTACGAGATTTAAAAAAGAATTTCTTAGGCCTTTAGTGTGGAAGAGAATCATTCCTAGAGTTGAATGTCTCTGCTGACACTGATGAAGCTGGAAAACATGGAGCTAAAGAGTAAAAGGTTTACTTGAACCTTACCATGTGATTTATTTTGCTGGCTTCCCCAGATTTGAGGGTGTAGTAGACCAGGTTTGCTAACTGCATCCTGCTACATTGTTCCTCTGCTGCTGGAGATTAATACCAGGTCCTGATGTTGAACACTCACTGGGAGCACACTGTGTCTCTGAAGTGTTACTTTTAGGGATCTTGCAAATGAATGCAGAACAAACAGCAAAAAATAATGAAAACATTCACAGTTCTAAAATAGTGAAGACAATGCCCTCTTTTTTCTTTTTGTATCCCTCTGCCTTCTATATAATGAATTTTTGCAGGGAAATATACTCTTCATTCTCTATTTCACTGGCACATGGAAGCTGTGCACCCAGCCTGCTTTATCCCACAGTACATCTTGTGATTACAACGAGATCTTAATTACAGGGATGGCAGAGCAGCACCTGGCACTCTGCTGTGCAGTGGGCAGGGCTGGGCTGCGTGAGCTTTGGGGAGGTCCTGTGGGCACGTCCTGAAATCCTGCCATCGTGCCATTGTGCCATCCTGCCACCCCTGCCATCCTGCCACCCCTGCCATCCCTGCCATCCTGCCACCCCTGCCATCCTGCCATCCCTGCCATCCCTGTCACCCCTGTCACCCCTGCCATCCCTGCCATCCCTGCCATCCCTGCCATCCTGCCATGCCTGTCACCCCTGTCACCCCTGCCATCCCTGTCACCCCTGCCATCCCTGCCATCTCTGCTATCCTGCCATCATACTTGTCACGCATTCCTGGGGCTGGAGAACACAGCCACAGCGCACAGAGCAAAGCCAGGCCATGGTATTTGTCTCTATTTGTGATTCCTGGTTTGTCACTTGGTGCCAGGGAGAGCCAGGAAGCAGCACATGGCAAATGCCAGCGTCTCATGTCCCATGGGTCCCCTCCCCTGCCCAGGTGCCGCGTTGATAAGGAGCTGGTGGAACAGTGGTGGAACAGTGGTGGAACAGTGGTGGAACAGTGGTGGAACAATGAGTGTCCTGTTCCTGTGAGGAGCTGAGGAAACACCCGTGGGGCATTGCACACAGCAGAGGGCACGGGGTGTGATGGGCACGTCAGCTCCTCCTGTTTGCACACTGCAGATGGGTTTGGGATGGGGTGGGATGGGATGGGATGGGGTGGGATGGGATGGAATGGAATGGAATGGAATGGAATGGAATGGGATGGAACAGAAGAACGGAATATTTTCAGTTGTAAGGCACCTACTCGTCCCACTCACCCAGACTCATCCAGTCGCTCAGTCTGGTGCTTCAGGACTGCCCAGAGCCAAAGCTGTTGGGGCACTGTCCCGGTGCCTCCTGAGCACTGACAGGCTCAGACCATCACCGTGTCTGCAGGAGGCTGCTCCCAGCTGAAAGCCTCCAGGTGTTCAGGTCCCTGTCCCCCTCTCGTGAGTGACTCCAGGGCCATTTCTGCCTCTCCGGGGCCGTGCTGGGGCAGAGCAGGGTGCCAGGGCCTGGCAGAGGCAGCCGCTGTCCCCTCCTGCCTCGCTGGCGGCTGTGACTCATGCTCCAGCAGTCACCCCCAGAGGATCAGCTCCCCTGGCTGGGGTGAATGACAGCTCTCTCCTGTCAGCACAGAGCGGAGCCTCTGGAGCACACGCAATTGTTCCAGGCAGGTTCAGGATTTCTATTTCAGGGATAATCACATATTCGGTAGTGGTAAGTTAACATTCTTACTAATCCAGTGTGTTGTGCACTGAAAGCAGCACACTGCTACTATGATTTTCTTCTTCAAATGCTGAGGTTGCTTTTGCCTTATTGGGATTGTGTAATTACAGAATTGTTTGCTTACACAGAATTATCAGATTGCCTGCTGAATCCTGCAGAAAATACTGGAACTGGGAAACCAGTCAGGGCATCATCTGAACTTCCCATCAGCAGAGCTCTGTATTAATTTGTTAAAAGTGACATCTCTTCTGATAGGTTCAAGGGCCTGGTGAATATTCATATCTAGGTTTGTTTCCTGCCTGCTGACTCGAGCAGGCTTCCCAGATCAGTTGTAGTCATGGATACATGGAAATGACACTTTGGGGTTTGTTTTCTCAGTGGCAATGCCTTTTTACACAACATTCCAAACATTATAACAAAGAATTGTCAGAAGCTCTCCTCCTGGAGTGATGCAGATCGTGAGCACTTGCACGTGGTTTAATTGTCGAGGAAGTGCTGCCCTTCCAGGGGGCTCCCTGTAGCTGGGCTCCTCTTGGTGACAGGAGGCCGGCCAGGGGATTTGACTGCACGTGGAAAACATTTAATCTGTTGCTCCAAACGCTTCGGCCAGAAGATTTCAGACAGAATATTTATGAAGCTGAAGCTGCAGTTTTGCATTGCTCTCTGCAGCCCCTCTAGGAGGGGTGGTAGGAAAATCCTCAATAAAATGCCTGCTGAAACAAAAGGCCCCCGGAGGAGGGAGGTGACGAGGAGGTGACACCACATCCGTGGAGCTGAGCCCTTCCCCGTGGGAGGCTGCCAGAAGGTTGTGAGGACACTGGTGTCCCCACGGGGTCTGTCTGGGGATGTCCTGGAGTGATCTCAGGCAGACCACAGAGTCATTAGGGCCGGAATAAGATCCTTATCCGAGATCAGTGGGTGCAGCCTCTGAGCAATCACCACAAAGTCAGCTAAACCAGCTAAACGTGGAGCAGCCGTGGTGCTTCTGCCCTCAGCATCCCTGAGGGAGGGAACTGGCAGTGCAGGGACACACGGAGCATGAGCTGGCCCAGATTCTGTTCTCAGTTTCATTTGGCAAAGTTTTCCGAGCTCTCCTGCAGAAAACGTCCCACAAAAGTGACAATAACAATATTTTGGATATAAGCCTAGCACAAAAGGGTAATAGGAACTCCACGGGCATGCGTGGGCTCTTGATTCATCCTCAGAGATGACAGATGTGCATTTATTTAAGATCTGGGAGTGGGACTCGTAATATTTATAGTGAATTCTTTGTTCCCACTCCTCCTGAGTGGTTTTGGTCTCTGTGGCCAGCCAGGGGGCTCAGTGCTCGTTGTTGACCATCTCATGCTGCAAACCCCCACGCCCATGCCCAGCATTTCTTTTCATCCAGACCCTGGCAAGCAATGCTGAGGGTGCCCTGCACGGTGAGGGTCTCATGGTACAGCTGTGAGGGCTGACAGCTGTATCTGAGCAGGTGGGCTCAGTCCGTCAGCAAGCTCCTCCCCACCCTGTCTCCTTTATTTAAAACTGATATTAAATTAAATCCCAGCAGTACTTTGGTAGAAAAATAAATTTGTTTGTAGCAGCAGCTGATCGAGGCAGTGGCTGAGTGTTACAGCTGCACCATCATCTCTTGTCACTGCTCCTCACGCTGGCTCTGGAAAAAACCATGGATCTCTTGCAGATGGGTTTGCACGTGAAGGGGGTGGAGGGCTCCCTGCCCTCTAATGTTGTCCCTGTCCCCTAATGCTGCCCCTGTCCCCTAATGCTGTCCTTTGGCAGCACCAGCAGCAGCACAGCCAGCGCTGCCTGGGCACAGGGGCAGCACCAGGGGGGCTGGGGCAGGGTCTCCCCACGCTCCCCACTCTGCCACACTCACAGTTTGCCCCTGAGCTCTGTGGAGCTCCCCCTGGACCCCCACAGGTTGAAGCTGTATTTTAACTTGTGCTAAACCACCACTTTGGTAACCTCATCCATCTGCCAGCTCCCTCGAGCAGGTGAAAACAGACTTGAAAGGAAAGCAGCTGCTGTCCTGCAGCTTCCCCAGAGGAAAACTTCTAATAAAAGCTTGGCCAACACTCTGTAGTTGTCTCCCTGCCTTCTTTTAAATGCAAGCTTATTTGTAGTAAAGCATTTACAAATGTAAATTCTTTTTTCTTTACCTTGTAGTGAACTTTGACCACTTCCAGATTCTCCGGGCCATTGGGAAGGGAAGCTTTGGCAAGGTAGGCTTGAGCTCTCGGTCCTGCATGGTTTATCAGGTGCCTGCTGTTATGTTCTTGTGGTTTATTGGAACAGTAACGGGGCTGATATTGGCTATTTTGGTATTTTTTTACAACGGCTGCTCAGTCAACACAGGAGAAATGTTCAGGAGAAATCCTTGTTGCCATTTGGCATTGCTGTAATTCTTGGCATCTTGGTGCAACAGATGTGTTGTAAATTACCAGCACGATTGTGACCATTTTACAGCAAACACTCTTTATGTTTTCAGTTTCCTGTGGGGATGTCTGGGTTGTGGGGGGGCAGTGGGGCAGGAAGGTGCTGGAAGTTGTCCTTGGTGATTGACTGAGCTGGCACACTGGTCAGGAGGGCTCTGTGAAGTCCTGGGCTGTTTTCCCAATCAGAAATCAGTTATGCTGAAGAGGTTTTGTTGTTTATTTTTAGCTGGTTTTTCTTGCCAAGCATGTGGGAGGATATGGGAGGTGATGATCAAAAAGCTGTGTATCTCTGCGAGTCGGTTATGGTTGGTTTCCTGGTGTCAGTCCTTTTCCACTCCCTGCTGCTCTGGCTGTCCCCTTGTCCCTGTGCAGGTGGCTCTGGGGTTTGCCCCTGCTCTGGCACGGTGTTCAGGGGTGTCACACGGGCACAGGGCTGCACTGGAGCTCTGCAGTCTCTCTGTCCCATGCAGGTGGCTCTGGGGTTTGCCCCTGCTCTGGCACAGTGTTCAGGGGTGTCACACGGGCACAGGGCTGCACTGGAGCTCTGCAGTCCCTCTGTCCCCATGCAGGTGGCTCTGGGGTTTGCCTGGCACGGTGTTCAGGGGTGTCACACGGGGGCTGCACTGGAGCTCTGCAGTCCCTCTGTCACCATGCAGGTGGCTCTGGGGTTTGCCCCTGCTCTGGCACGGTGTTCAGGGGTGTCACACGGGCACAGGGCTGCACTGGAGCTCTGCAGTCCTCCTGTCACCATGCAGGTGGCTCTGGGGTTTGCCTGGCACGGTGTTCAGGGGTGTCACACGGGCACAGGGCTGCACTGGAGCTCTGCAGTCCTTCTGTCCCCGTGCTCTGCTGCGAGCCAGCAGCAGTGGTGTCCCCCTGCAGCCACGTCACCCGTGTGTGCTGGGTGAGAGCTGGGGGTGCCAGGGATGGCCCTGGACACGGCTGGGCTGGGTGTGACCCCTGACACCCCGTGTCCCCTGTGTGGGGTGGGGCCGTGTGCCAGCACTGGGGCTGCAGGTGGAGACACGGCCGTGGAAACAGTGTGAGATGTGCAGGGCCCAAGCTGGGGAAGGGCTCAGCCCGGCTCAGCAGGTGGAACAAGTGTCCCCACTCACTGAGGACATAAACAGGACAGCTGAGTGCGTGGGGCAGGCTGCACCTGCTCGCGTTTGCCTCGGTCAGGTCATCCTGGCTGGTTTCTCCCATCACACTTCCATCAAAAGCTGAGGCCACGAGGGTGAGAACACCCAGATCTGGCTCTGGAGATGACCCACGCTGTCCTGTGCCTCCTCCCCCTGTGGTACAGCCTGACGAGCTCCTGTCCCACGGGGCCATGGCTCGGGAGCAGCCTGACCTGCTGTGCTTGGAAGGCTGGACGATGGAGACTTTGCAAAAGCAGAAATTTCCCAGGAGATCTGAGGCCTGTTTGTTCAGAAGAACCCAATTTTTACCAATTACCGAAAATCTCTTTCTGAATGCTTGATGTGTATGAAGTAGTTTTGATGCTGGGTGACGGTGGCAGCACAAAACCAGCCGTGCTCTGTACGGGGAGGGTCCAGCTGTTCTGAGAGGCAGGAGGGGGACACTGCCAGTCCCAGTGCTGCCATCAGTGCTTCTTCCTAGAGAAGAGGTTTCCATACAGCCCCAGCTCCCTGATGGACACCAGGAGATCGATCACCCTGCTCTGGCACAACACACCCACCTGAATTCCTGCTGGACTTCCATGAAAGTCTGCCTGGGACTTCCAGGGCTGTGAAAATGGATTGCCAGCAGTGTGCAAGTCACTGTGGCGGTTTGAGGGGGTGGCTGGAAACACTCACCCCTCTTTGCAGCCACATCCCCTGAGCAAGGAGAGGCGAAAGCTTGCAGCAGAGCTCTGTCAGATTTCTGGGCTTCTGTTGGACGATGGTGAATGACTAAATACCAGCTCGGTCCTTGCACTGTGAGGATAGGGCAAGCAGCAGAAGAAAGTCTCCTCAGACACCCCTGGTGAGAACAGGAGCACTCAGGGTCTTGTGTCTTCAGCTCACAACCAAAGACCAAACACTAACTCAAAACCTGAGTGAAAAAGAGCAGCTCACACTTCTGTTTCGAGCTGATTGGAGAAGATTCATGCTTCAAATATAAACTTTCCAGATAAGGAGGTTTTATTCCTTTAAGGACGACCACCTGGAAAATTAGTCCTGCTCAGAACATGAAACAGAGAAAAACCAATTCTTGTCCCAGGGCAGGAGTCTCTTGGCTTTGAAGAGAGCTGCTCCTCGTGGCTGCTGGCTCTGTGCTTTGCATTGCAGAAAGGTTAAGTCTGGCACGTAGCAGTCTATCAGGCATCAGAACTGTACACACACTCTCAATAAAATGCTGAAACAATTCATCTGTCATCTTTCTGGATAACTGTGTCAATATGCTGAATTTCCTCTGACACTGAGAAAAGCTTTTTGCGTTTACCAAGTCATTTACAACTCACATTTAATTACAGAAAACATAAAGCTACCTACCTGGCAGGTGTTACTAAAAATTTAGGAGTGACTTAGATGGTTTGCTTGATTAAGCCACTGTCTGCCCACGTTCAGGAAGATGTTCAGGAGCAGTGTCCGAGTGGATCCCCAGTGTGTGAGTGACCTGTGGGAGCTGTGACACCGTGTGATCTCACGGTGACAGGACCCGGGGACAGTGCCTGTGGTGGCCTTGGGCACAGCACTTCCTTCCACGGTGGCTTTGTGCACCTCTCAGGACAGACAGCATGGGAGCTGTAGGAAAGGAAGGAGAAAGGAACTCAGAAATCCCTTGTGAAGGGTCTGAGAGCCCCAGAGCTGTGGCTCTGGTGTATCTGCAATAAATGGCCAATTTCTGTTTTCTAGAGATGGGTTTGATCAGCTTTAAGACACATCTAATCAAATGAAGGTCAGGTTCAGCTCCATGTTTACGCCAATTAGCAAGTGTGGAATATTTTCCACACATCATAGAGGTGATATTATTTGATTTTCAGTGATTTAATATCAGCACAGTGTTCCTCCGGCAGCACAGGCTCCTTTCCAAGCAGCAGCAGCAGCTGCTCAGGTTTTGGCTGCTCTGATTTCCCGAGGAGCAGCAGCCAGGAGAGGGTTTCTAGAAGGGGGTGCAGTTTGTGGCCCTGTTCTGGTGGGAAATGTGCTCCGAGGCTCATTGTGCTTCACGAGAGACAGCGTGAGACCCAGAAACCTCCCAGGGCAGCGGTGCCATGGCAGGGCCGGGAGCTCTGCCTGTGAAAAGTTGGGCTCTTCTGGCTTCAGTGCCCCTGAGGCAGCCGGGGGTGTTTGCTCCTGAGCTCCTCCTCCCACCTGGGCTTCCCTCCTGGCTCTGCAGCCCCAGCCTTGTCCAAGGGATGAGGAGCTGGATGGGGCTCTGGGAATTCATTATTTACACTTCACTGCTGTGAAGAAATAAGAATACATCTGAAATTTTTCAGCGTGGATTTGTGCCTTTGTGTGCCGTTGGAAATAGGGGATTAAACCAGGGTTGGGGCTGGAATGAGCAGCAGCAGGGAATGGAACCTTCCAGAGGGAGCCAGTGCACCTGGGGTGGGTGCTGGAGTTCCGTGGGGCCTGGCTTTCAGTTTGCTCCAGAGGGGGCTGGGGGTCCTGGTCCCTGTGCCCGGCTCCCCTGACCCTCCCAGGGAGGGCTGGCTCTGTCTGGGCTGCTTTGCACAAGTACTTCATGATTTTGTTGCTTTAATAATTCACACAGTCTGGAGCTGGGTATAGAAAGGCTTTAATCCATTTTCTAAAGGTCACAGATGCCCACCCAGTAGCTGCACCATAAATAAAATTCCCTTCAAGTCTATTCTCAACTGAATCCCTCTTTGACATCAACACTAGCTCGATCCATTTTCTTTTTTTCCAGTTTTATAAATGTTGGATTTCCCCCCTAAAGAAAGGCTGGAAACTTAATCCCTTGATGTTTAGCTGCCACACATATTTTTTGCCCTTGATTTTTCCTTTATTGTCCTTGATCTCACAGGAGGCTGAGGGTTTGCTGGAGCTGAGGGCAGGGCTGGAGAGAGGCTGTCCCTGCTGGACACTGCTCCTGTCCCTCGGTCACAGCCATGCCATTGGCGAGCTCTGGAGACAAGGGTGCCTTGGCTTTGTCAAAGGGCAGCCTGGTTATGGAGAGGGCACAGCCTGAGGGGTGTCTGTGGGCACAGCTGGGGGCTGGGGAGCTGCTGCTGTGGGGCCATCCAGCGCTGGGCAGGCCCCATCCTGCCCGGCGCCCGAGGCTGCCCAGGGAGTCCTGCAGGATGCTCCAGGCTCTGCAGGCAGGAGAAGGGCAGCTGCAGCAGGAGGGATGTGAGGGACATTAACACTAGGGCCAGGTTCATCCCCACAGGGTGCTGGGCACTGCCCAGGGATGGGCACGGCCCCGAGGCTGCCAGAGCTCCAGGAGGGTTTGGACCCCGCTCCCAGGGATGCCCAGGTGGGATTTTGGGGTGTCTGTGCAGGGACAGGAGCTGGACTCCTTGTGGGTCTTTTCCAGCTCAGGATATTCCATGATTCTGTGATTCTCTGATCTCACAGCGTGCTCCAGCATTGCTTCCAGCACAGGAGCAGCTGCCTGGGCTGGGGACAGTGACCAGGAGCACGGTGTGAGAAAGCACAGAGCACACACAGGGGGATCCTCCCTCTGATACCCTCTCCCAGGTAGTACCAAATGATTTTTCTACTTTCCTGGATGTTGCTAAGCTGTGAGCGTGTCATCGGTGAAAGCCACGGGAGAGAATGGCAGAGCATGAAAGGTGCAGTGGTGATGGGGTCCAGCACCTCCTCACTGTCTGGATCTCAGGCTGTGGGGGCAGCAGCAGGAAAATTACAGAGTGGGAAATGCCCCTGAAGGGTCTGGGGTGACTGGGTGAGCAGTGAGCTCAGCTGGGAGGAGCTGGGGATCATCCTGCACCTCCCCACTGGGGACCTGTTTGGGGTTTCTGAAAGACCAGACTTCTAAAGACCATGATTTATCAAACAAGCTGCCCACTTTTGTTATTATACAGCTGGTGCCTAATTAACATTTGCATTAGAAACTGCCTGGGGTTTATTTGAGCCCCCATCAGTCCCTGTGGGTGAGTCACGCTGCTGTGGGAGTGCAGGTGGGATGGGAGGTGGGATGGACCCTCACTCCAGCAGCCAGGGCCCTGTGGACAGGAAAGAGGTGTAAGAGAGCAGAGGGCAGAAGCCTCATCCTCCACCTGAACTCTCACTGCCGGCCCTGGGCCACCCTGCAGGTCTCCACGGGGGTGGCACTGCTGGCAGCAGGTGCTGGAGCGTGGCAGTGGCTCAGGGCAGGTGGGGACAAGGTGGGTGATGTCCCCACGGGGGCTGCCTGTGGCACAGGTGACAGATGCTCAGGGCAGGTGGGATGAGGTGGGTGATGTCCCCTCGGTGGCTGCCTGTGGCACAGGTGACCGATGCTCAGGGCAGGTGGGACGAGGTGGGTGATGTCCCCTCGGTGGCTGCCTGTGGCACAGGTGACCGATGCTCAGGGCAGGTGGGACGAGGTGGGTGATGTCCCCTCGGGGGCTGCCTGTGGCACAGGTGGCCGATGCCCTGCGGGGCTGGCTGGCTGCAGCCTCAGCAGCAGCTCCGCTCCGGCTGGGAGCAGGAGTGCATCTGCAGCTGGCCCACAAGGAGGGAGCTCGCTGAGGCTGTGCCAGCAGGAGTGTTTTCTGTCAGCTCCTGTGTGTGCACCGAGCCTCGACAGCAGCTGGCTGCTCAGGTTCTTCCTGGCTCTTAGATGAGAGGTTTTTCAGCATTAGGTTCTGCAACAAAATCCTCTCACAGCCTCCCTGCCCACCCTCCCCTCCTGAACCCAAAGAGATCTCACTTTGAGGTCTCCTGAACCCAAAGAGATCTCACTTTGAGTCTCCTGAACCCAAAGAAACCTCATTTTGAGGTCCTTGGTTAAGCAAACCTTTTCATGATCAACATGTGCTGCCTGTTGAGTGGCAGATGTGCCTGAATCCAGCCCTGACCCTTTGTCAGCAGGGCCAGCCTTGCAGGGGGGTAAGGGATGGAGAGCTGCAAGCGTTGCAGGAGGAGGAGGAGGAGTTGCAGAGGAGCCAGGGGAGGATGGAGCTGGCTCAGGGTGACCTGGCTTTGGAGGAACATTGGAATAGGCTACCCAGGGAGGTGGTGGAGTCCCCAGCCCTGCCTGGTGGTGTTCAAGGAATGACAGGACATGGCATTCAGTGCTCTGCTCTGGTTGGCAGGGTGGTGTTTGCTCAAAGATTGGACCTCAGTCTTGGAGGTCCTTTTTCAACTCAGCTGAAGGGATTCTGTGATTCTATGAGACTTCAATAGCCTAAGCACATCAGGGAATTCCATAACCATTCACCCACCTGTAAGGACAGAGAGCAGAATGTTTTGGCATGGGTCAGATTAATGACTGGAAATGTGGTGATTGTTCTGTTAGCACTGCCCTCCCTGCTGCTGTGTGCTGCTGGCAGAGGCTCCTCCTGCCCTCAGCAGGGCCCACGTGGCCACACCAGGCTGCAGCTCTCACATGGACAACATCAAAAACTCATACTTTTAAAGTAAAAACCCATCCTTTGTCACTAATGATAATTACAATTTTCTCAGAGGCTGAAATGTGGCCAGCATTTGGATCTTGTTTTTGTTCTGACAAGCCGTCATAGCCCACACCCCCACCAGCTCATAAATGGAACTGAGATGGAAGGTTCCAGCATCAGATGCAGCTTTTGGCAACAATAAAATTGAAGCTGTGTTGGACATTGAGGTCATCTACAGGTCCTTGGAAGCTGCAGCTTGTGAGTTTGGGATGTTGTGTTAATGCTCATGGTTGGACAATCCAATTACAAACCACTTAGTGTCATAAATGATGAGGAGCAGTGTCCTCAGCTCCTATGAAATTATGGGTACATCAGCATGATACAGCAAATAGAGTTTATTAAGGAAAATACTGCCTGGGTTTGTCCAGAGCATTACGGGTGTACCCTGGTGTTACTCTGGGCAGTGGTGTCTGTGGAAGGGGACTTTGTCCTCTTCTTCACGGGATGTGTTTCTTCTTGTGGGTCTAAAGTCCATGAATTGTTATTAAAGTGTCTGTGCACTGCTTAGGAACCCATCTGAATCTCGTGGGAGCTGTACGGACACAGCTCCAAAAGGCTGGATAGAGTTCTGCTCTGGTTTTTCTGTGGTGAGGGCAGGAGCTGCCCACAAGCCACTACAAGGCCGTTGGGATTTCCTGTGTCTCAGCAATGAATTAAAGATGGAGCAGAAAAATAGAAGCAGAAACTGATGCAACTGGTGCACAACTCACAATAGAAGAGAGTGTTGTGATGAGGGATTTGACATGATTTTGCAGAGGTTGAGGGGCCCGCAGCCTGTGCTGGGCGCCTGGAGCCAGCGGCACTGCCGGCACTGCCACGGGACAGGGCGTTCCTGTGGGCCAGGCTTGCTAGGCAGTGTCCTTCCCAGGGATGGGCACGCCAGGTGCTTTTATCCCTTCCAGTTCTCCTGACAGCCCTTCTCCTCTGAAACCCTCTCTGTTCCTGCCTTCTGAGGTGGCCATTTGCCTTCTTTCCCACACGAACGATGTTAGTGGACTGCGGAGAGGGGCAAGACGAGGATGTGGGAAAAGCTGTGGTGGGACAGACCCTTAGAGGTGGATCAGAAAGGTGGTGTGGAGGGCTGGGTGTCTCATCCAGCTGAGGAGGCCCCTTGCATGGTTTGCAAGCACATGGGTATTAGGCTGTGATTTTTGGTGGGTTTGGGTTCCTTTCCCCCGGCTCTTACCATCCACGATGCTGTTGCCAAGCCCGGGGTGAGGGGTGAGGGTCACCTGCTGAAAAGGCCTGGACATTGTTATTTGTGTAATGTGCATAGCAAAATCACGTCTGTTTCAATAGTTCCATAAAATTAAAATATCATGAGTGAAAATGTTGACAAATTCTAAATTTAGTGCTTTCCATTTTTGAACCAACTGGCCATTTTGTTCTCTGAAATGAAACTGTAAGTACAGGATCACTTTGACAATTACAAATTGGCTTTTCTTATTTTTTCTTAATACTTTCTTATTCTTACTGACCTGTCACATTTGGGATAGACTATATTTTATCTGTAGGATCAGGAATTCTACCTCCCTTTGAAAAACACTCTGGAATGCAAGTTCATGAGATTTTTTTAAAGAAAGAAGAGCATGGAAAGAAACCATGTTTATTGAACAGAAGCCTTTTGTGTCTCTGCTTTCCACCCTCACCTCCCGTTTACTTACTATTTATGTCCAAAATCCATCGAGATTCCTTCTGTTCTGTCATTTTCTCAGGGACTTGCAGTAAGATTGTTGTGCCATATTATTACTTTTGATCTAAAAATTGTTTTTAAAAGTAAGTGCCAAAAATTCCTCTCAACAAAGGGCAATGCAGCATGAGATATCTGTTCACGTACAGCAAGTGGTGCAGTTAAACCAAGCCACGCTGCAGATTACCCAACACCAACCCGTTCTCCCCGGCTGCCAGCTGGACAGTGCTGTGTGCCAGGATGCAGGAGCTGCAGCCAGCCCTCACCCCACGGCGGGATTGTGCCCCCCGTGTGCCCCTCGCAGAGCTCTGGGTGCCTGCTGCACCCTCGGGCTCTCAGATCAGCTCTGCTCTGCTCTGGAACTTGGTTTTAGCCCCTGCTACTGCCTTTGGGCTTGTCAGCTTAGGATTGGTGCCCAGAGCAGCTGGGGCTGCCCCTGGATCCCTGGCAGTGCCCAAGGCCAGGCTGGACACTGGGGCTGGGAGCACCTGGGACAGTGGGAGGTGTCCCTGCCATGGCAGGGGTGGCACTGGGTGGCATTTAGGGTCCCTCCCAGCCTAAGGCATCCTGTGATTCTGGGATTCTGAGATTTGCAGGTTGTTCCTGGGCAGAGGAGTCCCATCCCTGGAAATATGGAGAAATACAAAGCGCATTTCTTTATCTTGGTAACTTGGGGTAATTAGGTGCTGTTTGGTAGGTTTGACAGGAAGCTTGTGAAGGCTCCTTGGGGCCAGGCAGCCCTGGTGTGACAGTGGCTGCTGGGGCTCGGCCGCTGGGGTGGCTGCAGTGACGGGGAAGGAGAGCAGGCAGGAGGAGCAGGGGTTAGTGTGCAGGCACACCACAGCCCCCGTGCCCTCACTCTGGCAGGGCTCTCCACCTCCCCAGCCCCCGCTGCTGCCCTTCCCAGGCTGATCCCTTTGTGCAGCCTGGTGCTAAACACCAGCTCAATGGAGCAAGCTCCTGCCAAGGGAAAATCAAGCGTTTGGCTGCAAGTGGCATTGATTCCTCCTGAGGGTTTTGCACTGTGAAACACGAGTACCCCCTTCTTTCTTGGCTGGAAAGAAAGACCTGTGTTTATTTCCTTCAGCACAGAAGGGAAGCTTTGGTGCCTGGGGGCGTGTTGTGGCAGCAGCACAAACGAGGACATTGGGGCCACTTGGGTCTCGATGCCAGCGCCCATCAGGGCTGGATCACGGTGAGCGATGAGGCTTTTCAAAACAGCACAGTGAGTGTTCTTGCCTTGGGGTCAGGGAACTTCAACATCAATTTACGTTCAGAGATTAAATAAGGCCCTCCAATCTTCATTGGAAGTAATTGGATTTCTTTCTGTTCCCAATATCTGTCAAATACGTAGCTAAAAAAATAATTTTGCCTCTTTAACCAGCCTATCACAGAATGCAGTCATGGCCATAAGGAGAGATGGCTCCAAATACTAGACATAACTCAAAATGAGTGTCGCCCACAGGAAAACATTGCACAATTTATTCAGACAATGCTCGTTAGCTGTGGTTGTGCACAGGGGTCCAGGTCCTCATGTAAATCTATGGAGTGCTGCTGAGCTGGAGGAAATGGTGGATCCGGGTTTGGATCCATCCAAAAGGCAGAAAGATGGGTCACAGTGTCTTCAGGGATCTCTGCAGGTTGGTCTCAGTTTTCATCACTCTACTTTAATTATTGAAAAAGAAAAGCCCAGCAGAGATCTCTGAGCATGTGATTAAAGCCAGACAGAATGGAGATGCCTTGCAGCCTTTCTGTAGGCAGTGTGACAGCTCCAGAGCACATCTCCTGGCTGTGCTCCTCCCTGGCTCCGCACGGTGCCAGCACTGCCCTGTCCCCCTCGGAGCCTCCCAGGGGCTGCTCCATGGCCTGGAGGTCAGCAAATCTGGCCCTGCCCCACCGGAGATGTGCTCGGGGCTGTGGCCAAAGGGGGATCCCACACGTCTACGTTTTTGTTCTCACACTGAGTGAAGACACCGGGTTTGGGGTGTCTGGCTGGTGGTGAGGCCGCTCAGCCGGTGTGCAGGGGAGAGGGGGAGAACCAGGACGAGTAAAAGCAAAGAAAAACATTTCTCTTTCCTTTTTGTTCTTTAGGGTTCTCAGCTGTCACTTCCTCAGTTTCTTCTTGTTTATTTGGATTAGTGTCTCTCCTGAGGAAAAGAAATCTACACGTGTTTTGGAGCTTCAAGTCAAATAATGCCCCATATCCAAACTCAATTACAGAGACATCTGCTTAATGTCTGATGGGACCTTATTTTCTCAGCGTGACATTAAAGGGAAAAGCTTACTCTGAACCACCTTAAACTGCATTAAGTCACAGGATTCAGATCCTGTAGATATTGTTCTGCAGCCCCCTTCCATGATTTTCTGCAGGGAAATGAGGAAATGTTCCCTGATGGATACCAGCTGGAAGGCCCCAGCCCCATTTGCAGGGCACCAATGAAAGTTTTCCTGACATAGTTTCAGTGTGCTGGCTGTCCCATTTGTGTGAGTGAGACAGAATAAGGCTCATTCTGGGGAAAAAAATCAAAAACCATGGACAAGCTTAGCTTTGCCTGTGTTTTGAGCCACCCCAGCTGCACCTGCACACGTGGTCTCCTCTGGCAGCACACAGAGTGCTGGGCACACCCAGAGGGGACACAGATCCACAGGGTCTGCTGAGCCTCAGGGAGGGCTGTGGACCTTCACAGAGGCACAGGAACACATCCTTAGGACTCCAGATTGAGGCCACGGAGATTGCCCAGAGCAGCTGGGGCTGCCCCTGCATCCCTGGCAGTGCCCAAGGCCAGGCTGGACACTGGGGCTGGGAGCAGCTGGGACAGAGGGAGGTGTCCCTGCCATGGCAGGGGGCTGGAACTGGATGGGATTTAAGGTCCCTTCCAAGCCAGACCAGTCTGGGATGCCGTGATCCTCTGATACACAGCACACTGAAGTGCTGTTGGGAACAGCAGGTGTTATTTTGGGTCAGAAGACTTTTTTGGCTCCAGCATAAGCAACTGAGAAAGAGATTTTTTATGGAAGTGTTGACACGACCTGGAAACACCAACAGGCTTGCTGTGAATAAAAGTTTCATCAGCTGCTGTTACAACTTGGCTGCAGCAAACAGCAGTGCTGCATAAAAGAGATTTTAATGATTTATGGTGTTCTGACAAACGAGTCCATCAATCTTGTGGAAAAGCACAGCTTTTCATCAGGGAAAAACTAAAGTTGTAAGGCTCCATGAAAAATATCTTAAGGAGTGAAATGTGGCAAGGTGTCTGGAAATGGAAACAAAATCATCACTTAAAGATGTGAAGGCAGATTTGTTGAGCTGATAACCTTGTACTTAGAGCGTGGCTCCTGAGGGTCCCACTTGTAGTCATGGCTACCACTGCAACTTTAGAGCTTTAGGTGGGATACTGGGCAGGAATTGTATCCTGGCAGGGTGGGCAGGCCCTGGCACAGGTGCCCAGAGCAGCTGGGGCTGCCCCTGGATCCCTGGCAGTGCCCAAGGCCAGGCTGGACACTGGGGCTGGGAGCACCTGGGACAGTGGGAGGTGTCCCTGCCATGGCAGGGTGGCACTGGGCGGGATTTGGGGTCCCTTCCCACCCAAACCCTTCTGTGAATCTGTGCTTCTGAGAGCTGGATGGAAAGGCTGAGGAGTGCTGTTGTCACAGCCAGCAGCCCTCACATGTTGGTGTCCCCTGGGCTGGGTCACTGGCAGGGAGAGGTGGCCGTGGGAAGGGCAGCAGATATCCTGGTCCTGCAAATGGGTCTTTGTGTGCTGGAGACAATGGCTGAGAGAAACACTGCCAGAGACGCTGCTGTCAGCGCTGTTCCAGGACAAAGTGCTGCTTAAATGAGCTCTGCAGTCAAGCAGGGAAGGGTTTTGATTGATTCAAGGAGGTTTTTATTCAGGATCAGACCGAGTTACGGTTCCGTGTCCTCGCTGAGCGTGGGGCCAGTGTCCCTGTCACGGGCAGGTTGTGTGCAGCTGCAGCCCTGCCAGGACTTGGTGCCACAGGTCCCTCTGGGTGTTACCAGACCCCTTTTCCACTAAGGGTAGGTGTGAAAGGATCTGCCGTGCCCAGAGGTCCCTCCCAGGAGCAGCCCTGAGGGGCTGGAGGGGCTGCACCGGCTCCTGCAGGCGCTGGCAGCCTTCGGCGTCTCCATCCCTCGTGCTCGTGGCACCAAGCTCTGGGCCAGCACTGGGGAGGGGCAGCCCCTTCGAGGGACCAGCAGCATCCGTGAGGGGCTGCCTGCCCCTTCTGGGCCTGCTGGGGTAGGGGAGCTGCTCCTGGGGTACCTGTGGGAGATGCTCCCAGCAGAGCTCCATCCCGTGCTCCACGTGCTTAATGAATCCTGGCACTGAATTATGTCCCTGCAGATACACCTGCCAGGCAGCTTTAGCTTTGTTCTCTTGGCGATGCCTAAAAAAATCTGATTAGCTGATTTGATCCTTAGCATTTGTGAGGGTTGTAGAACAAATTATTACGAACTTTTTGATTACCAGTGTTGCACAGATGCTAATTACCAGGGAAGGGTTGTACTTTAATTGCCAGCAGCACCATCATAATACAAGATGGATACAAAGATGCACTGGAATGCCAGGGGAAATAGTTCTCTGTCCTGTACAGCTCTGGCCATGTCCAGAACAGTGATCCCTGTTTGCACCTTTCCTGATAGCAGCTGAGAGTTTAAATGATTTAATTTTTTTTTAATAGATAATTGGCAAGATTCTGCCTGCAGTACACGAGCTAAGCAGAGGGGTCCTGGGGATGCTGGGTGACAGGGATCTCCCTCCAGCCACTTTCTAAAGGATGAAAACCCTGGGAAAATTGAATGATGTCTTGGTGTAAGAGCTGAGCCGTTCAAGGAGAACTTGGCTAAAGGAGATGAACTTGTTAGAAGTCAATATTGAGGTTGTCCTTTCAGCAGTGCACAGGTGCAATAAAGCCCTTCTCACCTGCTTTACTCTTTGCTCAAAAAGCTCAGGAAACCAGTGAACACAATTGTCCAGCCTGTCCTTGCCCTTGCAGTGTCTCCAAAGTAAAATTTAGTGTTCAAAAATGAAATCAGTTGTCAAAAAAGCTTGAGCTGCTTCTACATCATGCTAAGTGCCTTCTCACTGCTTCTGGTCCTTCAGGATGAAAGACTTAGTTCTTCCTGCTCCAGAGGCTGCAAATCTCCCGTTTCCCCAGCACCCCTGAGGCTGCTGCTGTGCTTCCCCCACAGCAGAGACTTTTTTCCCCACGCAGCCCCAAAGCCTGCTGACGCTTCTGGGTGCCACTGGCAATTTAATGTTAATGCTCTTCATTTCAAATTTCAGCCTTTCTGGTAAATGGCAGTTCTGAAGATATTGAGGAAAACACCCAGCAGAAGCTGGAGGAGAAATCAATATATGTGGGCAAGGTGCAACCACTGCAAATAAGCATTTTTATAAACTAGAGCAGTGGCCACGGTTCAGAACTGGGTGGGATGAAGGTGTTTGATGTAGGTGTGTAGTCTTGGCTGACCCCAAGCCGTGACTCTGCTCTGAAAACAAGGAGTGCAATCCAGGTTGTACGCTGAAATGTCCCCGTGGCTCTGAGCCGCAGTCAGCAGTGTCTGTGTGTGGGAGGGTTACAGGGCATTGCTCTCGTCTTACAGGGGCAGAAGCCAAAGGAGGAGAAATTCAAGAAGGAAACCCACTGCTCCCAGTTCAGACCCAAAGACAGATCCCTGAGTCAGCTGTGGGTTTGTCACCAGCCGTGACGGTGACGTCCCTCAGGGGGCCATGAGTACCTTCGCTTTGGGTCACCTCTGCACATGCAGGAGGAAACAATGTCCTTGTGCAGCCGAGGTGGAGCGATCCCCTCTATTTACCAGCTGCGTGGATCCTGCCCAGAGATCCATGGCTTTGTTTGAGCCCAGGAAATCTCTGCTGTCCCTGGATAACAAGGCTGAGTCAGGACATGCTGCCAAATGATTCGGTGACCTCTCATCGGAGTGGGGATCTCAGCCTGATGAATTCCTTCAGAGTCAGCAGGGCAAAAAGTCACTGGATTTCTAAAGGAGACATTGGATTTCTAAAGGAGACATTGGATTTCTAAAGGCAGAGCCCACTGGGGGCAGCATGCCAGGCTGGGAAGTGTAGGGATTCAGATCAGCTGCCAGCTGGGGTGACAGCACAGGCGATGTCCCCGTGACAGCAGAGGTATTGTCACTTAGACACTACAGGTGTTGTCACTGTGACAGCACAGGTGTCACTGTCACAGCACAGGTGTCACTGTGACAGCACAGGCATTGTCCCCCTCACAGTACAGGTGTTGTCCCTGTGACAGTATAGGTGTCGCTGTGACAGCACAGGTATTGCCACTTTGACAGCACAGGTGTCACTGTGACAGCACAGGTATTGTCACTGTGACAGTACAGGTGTCACTGTGACAGCACAGGTGTTGTCACTGTGACAGCACAGGTGTCACTGTCACAGCACACGTGTCACTATGACAGTACAGGTGCCGCTGTGACAGCGCAGGTGTCCCTGTGACAGCATAGGTATTGTCACTGTGACAGCACAGGTGTCACTGTCACAGCATAGGTGTCACTGTGACAGTACAGGTATTGTCACTGTGACAGCACAGGTGTCACTGTGACAGCACAGGTGTTGTCACTGTGACAGCACAGGTATTGTCACTGTGACAGCACAGGTGTCACTGTCACAGCATAGGTGTCACTGTGACAGTACAGGTGTTGTCCCTGGGACAGTACAGGTGTCACTGTGACAGCACAGGTGCCGCTGTGACAGTACGGGTGTTGTCACTGTGACAGCACAGGTGTTGTCCCTGTGACAGCACAGGTGTCCCTGTGACAGCACAGGTGTTGTCACTGTCTCGGCCCGGGCGGTGTCCCCTGGCCCTGTCCTGGCTGCAGTGGTGGCTCCAGCCGTCCCTGCGGGGGGCAGCAGACGCAGCCCCTCCGGCAGTGCGGAATGCTCGGGATCTGGGCCCTGTGAAAGCTTTCGTGTGCCGTGTCTTGAGCAATCCGCTCCCAGCTGCTGCCCGCCTGCTGCCTGGCAGGGCTGGCTCGGTTCCACTCGCTTTCCTGACGGCTGTATTTAACCACCACACACTCCCTTTGTGTGGCTGCATTGTGCAGAACCAGGACAGACTCATTTCTGCTTCTTGCCTTGCCCCGCATTGTAGACTTGCCTGAAATGGATTAAGTTAAAAAATGCACTCTTGTGACCAAATAGATGTTTATTCCTTCCCCAGGAACAGATGTGTTAGCAGAGAAGCACAAAAAGAAGAAGATACCTCTTGTGCCACTGCCGTTTTGGGGGGACACAAACACATTGATGGATTTCTGTAGGCAGGGGCACCTTAGGAACGGTCGCTGCCTGTGACAGGGGCACTGGGTGGCTGAGCCCAGCCAGGCAGCACCAGCACCGGTCCTGGCGCTAGTTTGACCCGAGTTAGACCCGACCAGGAGCGGTGTGGTGTGATCAGTGCCTGGTGGTGGCTGTGGTGTGGTCACAGCGCCCCTGCCCAGCTGTCCCTGGGCCGTGGGGCTCACTGTGCCCTCGGGCAGCCCCACGGGCACAGGGCAGCCCCTGCTCATGCCACGGGCTCAGCTGCAGGGAGGGCCTCTCCTCTGGCATCCACTTTTCCCCCAGAAATCAGAGAACAAACATTTCCAGAGTGCCCAGAACTGGTGCTGCTGTGTGTGGAGGTGATGCTGTTCTACTGCAGAAAACTGTTTATCATAATTACAGAGCGCATGAAGTTTTCATCATTTTCTCATTTATTATGCTGGGCTCCCATTTTCACTGTGGAGAAACAAGAGACAAATGACATCAGAATAACATGCAATACTCATTAAGGTACAGCAAGCCACAACCTAAAAAATAAAGCACCTGGAAATTAATGAGCTTCCAGCAATAATGTGGAATAAACTGACATCAAGAGAGAATGTTGCTCAGTGCCTTGATGGCTGTTACCCAGAGGACTGGATTGTTTTCATAGCAGTTCTACAGCAATGACCATGTTTTAAAGGAAAATCGTTAGGGCTTTGCTGCTCAAAGAATTTACAAAATATAAAGTTATTTTTGCCTAGTTTATTGAACGTACAACCAATTCAGCCTGCTGTAGGCAGGGGCTGCATCCTACTGGTGGTGTGCATTGTGGTAGGTTGTTTATTATTATTATTAAGTCTGCATGAAGAAGGTTTTCCCTCATGTTTTGTGCCTGGAACAGTCCCTGGCAGCTGGAGTTGATGGTCTCTGCTCGCCCATGGGCACCAGAGGGGTCCAGACGCAGGAAAACAGCTCAGGTCACTCTGCCCACGGAGTGCCCTTCTCGTGAGCTCCGAGGTGTGCAGAGTTATGGCAACAGCTGATTTTCAGCTCTCACCCTAATTGTAACGGCAGCGGAAAATAATCCCGGTAATTCCTGTGCATCGCTAATTGGGGGGTTTATCAGGCTAACGATAACCACCCATTATTTTGTCACCTCCGTGCGGCAGCGTGTCCTTGATGATATTATACCGAGCACCATTAGCGCTTGCAAATGGTTATTAATGCCAGCGTTTAGAGGCGCGCAGTGTTGGCGGCTCCCACCTGTCTCGGTTCCCTGCCACCCACAGAAATTCCCTGTCCTTGTTCCGCCGGTGTAAGCGGGACCCGCTCTCTGCCCGCAGCCTTCCCGGCCGAGGCAGCGGCCGCGCTGCCCAGGGAGCGAATCCAGCTCATCCTAATTACCGCCACGTCTGAGAATTAAAGAGGGCAGACATAATTACGGCAGATGTAGACGTGCCATTAGGAATTTAAAAAGAGTTACCGTGATAGCTAATTAGCTCTTTCGAAAGCAGTCACCTTGGTAATGAAGGTGTCATTAGCGGAGCTGAGGGGGGCGGCAGGGCCAGCGCAGCGGGCTCCGTGCCAGCCAGCGGGCTCCGTGCCCGCGGCAGAGCGGGGCTCCGGGGACACTCCCGGGGTGTCCCTCTGCGCCAGGTCTTGGTTGCTGTAACCGGTGTGCATTTTAGTCGCTTTCTGCTGACCCAAAGGGATTATTTTCCCCTTCCAGAGCGCAGCGGTGTGCGGGGCGGGTCAGAGCCGCCCTGCGGAGCCGGGCAGCAGCGGTGTGAGCAGCGGGGAGGCGAGGCTGGCAGGGAATCAACCCTGTGGCTGCCTGACGCCGGTTTGCATCCAGAGACAGCGAGCCCGACGCTCTCGCGCAGCCCCCAGACACAATTGCTGGGAAAGCTCTCCCTTTGGAAAGCTCTCCGGAGCCGGCCATGCCATCATGCCCTGGAGGCAGCTGCAGTTAACCCATGGCCAGGGGCTGGAGCAGAGCCCTGCAATGCGCTCCCCCGTCGGGCACGGCACGGCGCTGGGAGCAGGGGTGCTGCCGGCCGTAGGTGCCAAGTCTCAGATCAGGGGTGTCTGAGGTGCTGAGCAGAGTGGGTCCCAGCCCCCGGAGCAGCAGATGAGGATGTGGAAGGTGTTCCTGACGGTTTTCTCCTCCCCGCCCCAGGTGTGCATCGTGCAGAAGAGGGACACGGAGAAGATGTACGCCATGAAGTACATGAACAAGCAGCAGTGCATCGAGAGGGACGAGGTGCGCAACGTGTTCCGGGAGCTGGAGATCCTGCAGGAGATCGAGCACGTGTTCCTGGTGAACCTCTGGTGAGCAGCTCCCTCCCTGCCTCCAGTGCTCACAGAGCCACGCACCTGATAACCCCAGGGGCTCTCACAGCGTTTTCAGCGGCAGATCACTACAAATAGTGACTTTTCAAGTTGCTCAACAATGACTTCACCATGTGTCCACTTGCAGAAATATCCTCATTACTGAGCAACGTCTAATTTTAAAAAACACTCTTAAAATCGGGTTGAAATCTAACAAATAGCCTGAGTTGGCAATGCCTGTGAAATGTATCCTGTCTAGGCAGTGCCAGTACCAAAGGCTGCAGTCTGTCTCGTGTGCCCTACAACCACATCGACCCCTCAGCCCACCAGCATCCCTCGGTGCGCTTTGCACCACGCTCACTGGCCAAATAAAACACATTCCTTTGGGGCTCAGACACATCATTGTCAAATTTTGCAGGAAAAACTAATTTACAGTTTTAGAAAGTAGAGAATTACATCCTAGTGTCGTTGGTTATCTTGGGGTGAGCCCTAGGCAGAGGCCTTGGGACGCCCTGCTCCAGGTGGTCTGTCCTTTCTTGGCCTTCCTGCCAGGTGAAGGGTGCCTCCTGCTCCAGCAGTGCTGGATGTGTGCCAGGTTGGTGGGGAGGGGGACACTTCTAAAGACTGAGGAAGTTTTATACCCAAAGTGATGGAAGTGGGTGATGTGTCACATTTGTTTTGTTGATCCATTGCTCCAGAATAGCCAATTGACTTAATATTGATATTTTTCAGTTTCTTAGCAATTGCAAACGTTTTTCCTGATAAGCAATGAAATTCTGGAAAGAACTTGCTCTTGTAGCCAAACCGTGTTGGCTCATAGTTTAGAATAAACCTACATTTAAGATGGGAGCAGAAGTGGGTGATTCATAAGTATTATACAATCCCACATACTCTTTCCTTGGAACTGCAGTCACCAAATATAACAATGAGCGTTGTTTTGGTGTATCCCCACTGCTGTCAGTCTCCCGTGGGACCCACGGCAGATTTAGAGAGGCGGTTTACTCCACAGTAAATATAAATCCCTTTTTCTGGTTTATCTGGTTAAATTAGCAGTTGTGTTTTCCAATTCATCTTCAAGATAGGCTGAGATATTTTAAGCAGGTTTTATGAGATGGTTTGCAGTTGAAAGTGTGAAGTTTCTCTGAAGTGTCTGGCTGGCAGAGCCTGAGCTCTGTGCTGGTGGGCTGGCATGGCACAGCTGCTCAGGGACAGTGACGGGGTGAGCAGGGGGACATTACCTGGGATACTCATCTCTTCCAGGGAAGCATTAATTACTTAGGAATTGATTTAAAAAACAAGCGAGCGTCTTGAGCTGGACTTGCTTGATTGCGCAGGTGCAAGCAACAAAGCTGCACCTTCAGTTTTGGGGCCATCCCTGCAAGGACCTTGAGGGGCTGGAGCGTGTCCAGGGCAGCCTGGCTGGGTCTGCGAGCCCCGTGAGGCTCAGCCGCTCCCCGGTCCCGCAGGTATTCCTTCCAGGACGAGGAGGACATGTTCATGGTGGTGGACCTGCTCCTGGGCGGTGACCTGCGCTACCACCTGCAGCAGAACGTTCAGTTCACTGAGGAGACGGTCAAACTCTACATCTGTGAGATGGCGCTGGCCCTCGACTACCTGCGGAGCCAGCACATCATCCACAGGTAACTCCAGGGCTCTGCTGGGCCTGCTGGCACTGCCCGTGCTGCCCTGGCCGTGCCTCGTGGTGCCCAGGCTGGTCCTGGCCACCCTCTGGCTGCTGGTCCTGCCCCCCACCACTCAGAGGGAGTCTGGTGCTTCACCGAGGGCTGAACATTTCAGGACAGGTGTTAAAGCCATCCAGGGCTTCACACAAGTATCCCCAGCATTGTCACTCCTTTTCCTTGGGAATTTCCTTTCCTTCCTGAACAAGTCTAATGCTTCCAGTTTTCCACCAAGTTGCCCAGGAAAAGCGTGTTTCTAGTCCATCATAAAGGGGCTTGCCTCGTGTTAGAATATTTTTGTTTTATTTGTTCCTGATTTTTGGGAGATAAACAGTTGCAGGATTTTTGTCATTGAGTCTCCTCTCTGGTCTGAGTGAGAGTCCATCTGCTGTAATCTTCCTTCTTTTCCCAGAGATGTAAAACCAGACAACATCCTTCTCGATGAACAAGGTAGGATCACTCTGCTCCTCTTTCTTTGCTCCCTCATTCATTCCAGGGACAGAATCTTTATAGTCCTGGGTACTGGGCATCTTTTTACCTGGGGAAAGTGTGGGAAAAGCTGCTCTGCTTTTACTGGATCATGTTTGGCTGAACATCCCTGTGCTTTTTAATGTGGGGAGGGTCACCCAACTGGCCTGTGCAGTTTGCTGTGGTCAGCACGGAGTGGCAGCCAGATTTCAGCCCTGGGAATTTGGAGTCATTGCAGTTCAATGGCTTCAGTGGCTTGGAACACCCATGTCTAGTGGAAGCTCCACGGCAGGAGCTTGGAAGGAGATGATCTGCGAGTCCCTTCCAACCCAAGCATTCTGTGGTTCTATGATAGTGTTTCCCTGGTGTCTTTTTCACTCCTGTAGCTTCTGGCCAGAGCAATTTGGCCAGTGCTGAAGCTGCTGGGGGTTACTGGCTAGCTCCAAGTGTGATTTAAAATCAAGACCCAAAGCTCCCTACCCTTTAATCACCGGGCCAGCCCAAATCCTGGGAAACTTTTGGGATCTTTTATCATGCCATGGGATCTGACCCTAACCTGCCCATGTCTGTGCTATCCTGTGTGAGGGCAGAAGCTTATGAAACAAATGTGTTCTGACTCTGCATTGCCACTGCACTGCCATTAATTCCTTCTTAAAATGTGTCTTTATTTAAGGTCATGCCCATTTAACAGATTTTAATATTGCAACAATCATTAGGGACGGTGAAAGAGCGACAGCATTGGCTGGGACAAAGCCATACATGGGTAAGAAGCAATTGCTGCTCTTGTGCCTGTGTCACGTTCTGAGTGCTCAGCACACGCTGCCCCACGGGCCCTGGCCATTCAGTTAGCTCAGGACATTGGTGCTCGTGTCCAAGTCGTTCAGCAGAGCCTGATTGTTGGAGAAGGGAACTGCCAGTGTGAAGGCATCGGGGCTGGCATGTCACCCCACCCTACCCCATCCTGTCCTGTTCTGTCCTGCCCTCTGCATTACATCCTGTACAGTCCCCTCCATCCCACCCTGCCCTCTTCATCCCATCCAGCCTCTTCCTCCTCCACTCCCCATCCCTGTCTGGCTCCAGCCTTGCACTTGGTGTCCCCCAGGGCCCCATGGCTGTGCTGCCCTGTGTTGGGAGGGCTGTCCCTGCAGGTGGCTGACATCCCAGCTCCCAGTGAGGGCAGGCACATGGCTGCTGCTGCTCCCCTGCTTCACACAGCCTCCCCTCGGGCAGCCGTGCAGAGAAATCACCGTGAGCGTTGTGCACTGACTTGCATCAAACACTGGAGTAGAGAACAGCAAATAACCTGTTGCACGTTGTGCCTTTCTGCTCAGCCCCGGAGATTTTCCACTCCTTCCTGAGCGGCGGGACGGGCTATTCCTTCGAGGTGGACTGGTGGTCTCTGGGAATCATGGCCTACGAGCTGCTGCGGGGCTGGGTAGGGCTCCGGCCGTCCCGGCCCTCGGATCGTGTGCTCTGGCTGACCCAGAGGGAGAGGGGCCTCCTCACCCTTGTGCTCTTGTCCCCAGAGACCGTACGACATCCACTCCAACAACCCCGTGGAGTCCCTGGTGCAGCTCTTCAGCACCGTCAGCGTCCAGTACTCCTCAGCCTGGTCCAAGGAAATGGTCGCGCTGCTGCGGAAGGTGAGGGGCCCTCCTGGGGTGGAGCTGCATGAATTGTTGGATGAATTGTCCTTCTGGGGTGGGTTTGGCTTGGGTGGCAGCTACTGTGCAGGCAGGACCAGCTGGAAAATTATCAGAATATTAATAAACAATTAATAATAAGAGTAATAGTAATATACAGGAGACAGGCTGAGGGAGTTAGGGATGTTAAGCCTTGAGAAGAGAAGTTCCAGGGAGACCTTAAAGCCCCCTCCTGGGCCTAAAGGGGTTCCAGGAGAAGCTGGAGAATGACTGGGAACAATGGCTGGAGGGACAGGATACAGGGAGTGGCTTCCCACTGCCAGAGGGAGGGGATAGATGGGATATTGGGAATGAGGAATTGTTCCCTGGCAGGGTGGGCAGGCCCTGGCACAGGGTGCCCAGAGCAGCTGGGGCTGCCCCTGGATCCCTGGCAGTGCCCAAGGCCAGGCTGGACACTGGGGCTGGGAGCAGCTGGGACAGTGGGAGGTGTCCCTGCCATGGCAGGGGTGGCACTGGGTGAGCTTCCAGCCCAATCCAGTCTGCTACTCTATGATTAATGATGTGTGTTGTGTGTTTATTATCCCTGTACTAAGATGCATGATGTTTGACAGCAAGGGAAGCAAAAAGGCCGGTTTTGGTGTGACAGTCAGATTCCCAGCGGGGCTAAAATTGTTCCTTCCAGCATCCCATCCTCTCCATGATCACTGTCACCTGTAAAGGCAGCACCTCTGGCTGGGATGGCAGCTGAGGTGGAGCTGCACTGCAGCCCTGGCTGCTCCCTCTCGCTGGGGCTGAAGGGTCTGACGGGGTTGTGAGAGCTGGGGGGGCGGTTCCAGGGGTTCCAGCTCTGTGGAATGCTCTGCTGCTTTCCTCATGCTGCTGCTGGAGAAAGCTGGGATGTGTTGGGGCAGCTGGTTTAGCTCTGGCTTTCTTGAAAACTCTGAAAAGTAGCTGGTGAGTTTGCTGTAGGAAAGATACAGCCGGTGCCGGCAGCAAATAAGTGCCTCTGATTTGAGTTAATCTTGGGCGGGCAATTTGCATAATTAGATTCACTTTATTGAGCAGTTGCTGGCAGAGGCTGCTACGGCGCATTCGGCAGGTTTGCATTGCCATCTGCTGGGCAGCCGGGCTTCCAGGGAATCCAGCCTCTCACCAGGACTGTGCCAGCAGGCCCCTCAGCCGGGAGGGGACCCCCCTGTACCCCCAGAGCGCTGGGCTACCTGCAGGCCATTTTCTTAGGTGTTTTTCCTGCAGCAAGTTATCCATTTCCCCCAGCAGAAAGGCTCCTTGGCGTGGCTGAGCCCTGCAGCTGGCCCAGGCAGGCTGCTGCTGGCTGCCCCATCTTCCTCCTCTGGCAGGAATGCTCTTCCCTCGATGCTTTATCAGCAATGCGTTTCCCTCCCCAGCTGCTGACAGTGAATCCCGAGCATCGCTTCTCCTGCCTGGCGCACATCCAGGCCTCGGCTCAGCTCTCGGGTGTGGTCTGGAGCGACGTGTGCGAGAAGCGCGTGGAGCCGGCCTTCGTCCCCAACGTGAGTAGGAGTGACCAGGGGTGACCAGGGGTGACCAGGGGTGACCAGGGGTGACCAGGGGTGACCAGGGGGGACCAGGAGTGACCGTGTCCCCGTCCCGAGCAGGGGCTGCTCCTCACGCAGGGGGAACCGCTGTGAGAGCAGAGGTTTTCTGAGGGGGAGGTGGTTTCTGAGCCTCTGCTATGCCTGATGTGAGTGTCGTGTGTCCTGGCAGAAGGGGCGCCTGCACTGCGACCCCACCTTCGAGCTGGAGGAGATGATTCTGGAGTCAAGGCCCCTGCACAAGAAGAAGAAGAGGCTCGCAAAGAACAAGTCCAGGGATAACAGCAAAGACAGCTCCCAGTCTGTATGTGCTCCCTGGGGTAACATGCAGCTGCGAAAAGGCCGGATCTGGGCGGGTGTTGCAGCTGTTACTGCCACGCTGCGGGAGCCACGGGTTTATTTTGAGGAAAACATTTGCCCACTGGAGTGGTTTCAACAACCACGTATTCCTCTTATGGAAGTTTGACCAAACTTCCACAGTAGTGGGTCCTTTGGGAAGCGAAATGAGCAGCAGAGGTCTGGGCAGCCCGGTGTGTTCAGCCTGTCCCTGCGCAGCCCCGGGCGGGGCACAAGGCAGCTCTCCCTGTGTGCCTTGGCAGGGACTCCCACACGTGGGCTGTGTGCTGGGCTCTCCCCACGCTGCCTGTGCTTCCTTTGGGCTGACAGCACTCCCAAAATACAGGATACATGGAGAAATACGTTATGTTTATGTCAGGAACAGTGTGATCTGTGTTTAATGGCAAACGGCTGCCGTGGGTGGCACCAGCCCCTGGTGAAAGCCACATGGCAGCCTCCAGCTGCTGGGCTGAGGTTCAGGGGGCCGGGGGCTCCTGCCCACAGCTGGAGGCTCCTGCACACAGCTGGGAGTGCTGGGGGCTGCAGGCAGCAATGAGATGCAAATGGGGCTGCTTATGGAGGTTTTGTTTTTCTTCAATAGGAAAATGACTATCTCCAGGAATGCCTTGAAGCTATCCAGCAGGACTTTGTCATCTTCAACAGAGAGAAGTGAGTGTGTGGGATGCTTTTTTTAGGGAAAAATACTCCTTTTTCTGACTTCCCTTAGGAATCAGTGCCAGTGCCTGACAGCCAGGAGCATCTTGCTGCCGGCTTAGCTCCAGGTGACTGGTGTCAGCAGTGGAGCT
This sequence comes from Chloropsis cyanopogon, assembly GCA_013400585.1. Taxonomy (NCBI): domain Eukaryota; kingdom Metazoa; phylum Chordata; class Aves; order Passeriformes; family Irenidae; genus Chloropsis; species Chloropsis cyanopogon. The sequence continues at coordinate 131,562 of WEZZ01001963.1, forward strand.
CAGGTGCTGCCTGTATGTGAAAAATTATTCTGGCCACAAAGGGAGGCAAACCCAAGGATTATTAATTGCCATTAAATAAAATATGCTGTAGAGAGACTTCTGGGATTTAACGTGTGTGTGTGTGTGACACTGCCTCCATTCCCCTGTGGCACCTCCTCACCCATCCTGATTTTAGCAGATGATGTTTTGGGAAATGAAGGTGAGGAAGGTTGGACTCACCAGCCAGTGATTGTGGAGATCTTTAACACATAGTGCAGAGTCATAGGATCATTAAGGTTGGAAATGTCCCTGGTGGGAATAAGCAGGCAGTGAAAGTTCTGGATTAAAACCACTGCTTCCCCAGGGTTGGGGCTGTTTGGTCGGTAAGCAGAGTGTGAGGCAGGCTCCGTGGAGGTGGGGGCTGGCAGGAGCCTGGCTGTGCTGTGGGTACATGTGGCCGAGGTCTAGGTGGGCTGAAGCCTCGCAGGCTGTTTTGGGGCATTTCAGAGCAGTTCAGTATGGTTTGCTGATACACTGGGCTCTGTCATGACTGGTCTGTGAGCTCTGGGAGGACTCCTCATTCCCTGTGGCTCTGCCGTAGGCACCTCTCGAGCAGTGAGAGGGCACCGGGGCTCAGAGCCCCTGCCCACTCCTGGGGCGTTTGCTTGGGGGACAGCTCTGTAACTCCTGGTTCCTCCGCTTCCACAGGCTAAAGAAGAGCCAAGAGCAGCCGAGCGAGTCCGTGTCTGCCTCCGAGGCCACCGACGAGGCGGAGGCAGAGGCCGAGCCCCTGCACATGTGCAGCTCCGTGTGCTCCTCGGGCAGCAGCTAGGCCGGGGCCAGGCCACCTGCCCTCACCTGCCCTCAGGTGCGCTGAGCACCCGAGCCCGCCCCGCTGCCGCCAGACAGCTCCGGCAGCTCCCCCTGAGAGCCAGAGCAGGCCAGAGCTCCCTCAGGACTGCCCCGGCCATGGATCGCCAGCCCGGCTCCCCGTGAGGGCTGGAGCAGGCCAGAGCTCCCTCAGGACTGCCCCGGCCATGGATCGCCAGCCCTGGCCATGGATCGCCAGCCCTGGCCATGGATCGCCAGCCCCGGCCATGGATCGCCAGCCTGGCACTGTGGCTGCCTGTCGGGGGAAGAGACAGCCTATGCAAACTGTCAGGGGAGGAGATCAATTTATTTAGTCTTTCTGTTTCTGTCAGGTTGCTGATGTACACGTTTTTAATGCAGTGAGAGGACAGGGAAAGAAGCCACATCCTTGGGTCCCACAGGGAGAGACACGGAGCAGGGAGGAAGGCCAAAGAGGTGGTGTGAGCTTGGTTTTGGCATTCCCTGTTCACAAAAGCTGCTCTGGGGATGGGCAATCCCTGTGCAAACCAGAGCAGCCTTGGGGCCTCTCTGGCACCAGCTCCTGGGAGCCTCCAGCTGCTTGGGTCCTGCAGCACCAGGATGTCCCAGGCACCTCCTTGTCCTTGTGTCACCTGTCAGCTCCTTTCCCGATTCAAGGCAAATAAATGTTTTTTGTGCACTCCATGGATTCTTCAGGGGCTGGGTAATGGTTTAATGCATATTTGAGATGCAGAATGCATTTAAAATGTTTCTTCCTTGACGTGGCTGCTGCAGGCAGTGAGGAGCTGTGGGATTGGGTTGGAGGGTCTGGCTCCATGTGCCCAGGTTTGGAGGAGTTTATCACAGCCTGAGGTTTTGTTGGAGGCAGAGTGGGTGGCCTTGCAAGAGTGCTTGGTTATGAAAGACAGGAATATTGTATTTCACCCTTGGATTTACTTTATTTTCAGTGTAAAGTACAGTGTATATAATTTGCCAATACCTGTCTTAACTTCTTAATAAGACGGGAGATCTTCCCTTGCTCCAGCTGTGGGTGTTGCCTTTCTTGTTGCAGGGGCCTTCACTGTAGTCATTGTTGAACCTGCTGCAGAGTGGTTTTGGGTTGCTGTGGCTGAACCCGAGCCCTGCGGTGCCACACGACTGCTCTGGTGCCCCAGGTGCGTGGTGGGACACAGCCACCATCAAACCATCAGCAGCTCTTTGCTGCCAGACACGGGAGGCTGCAGTGTTTGCATCCATCTGGGTATTCCTAATGCAGAAATGGACGGGAGATGTTTTCAACAGATCACATTCTGTCAGGACCAGTTTTGTTGTGGCTTTTGTTTCCATGAATAAACCAGAAAGGAATGGTACGAAATGATCTTACACAAGCAAGGACGTGGCACGTGTGTCTCCCACAGTTTTATGTGGGAATTGCTGTGTGGCTGCACTTGTGCAGGGACATGTTTTCATGGGAGTCTTTAGGGTGTGCAGGAGGGGGGGAGCTGAAGCTCTGGCTCCAGTTGCATGGTTATTTTCAGGGCAGAGCTGGGAGATGCTGTCAGGGCCGGGGTCCCTGGTGTCAGCCATGGGTCCTGCACACCCCGTGCCTTGTTAGGAGCTGTGTTAATGACAGCTCAGGGGCTGTGGCCAGTCAGTGAGAAAAATCAGTGAAATCAGTGTGTCCTCCTGCTCCTTCTGCCAGCTACAGGAGGGCACCTACCCTGGCTCTGATCCCGGGCTGTACTGGGGAACCTGCCCTCTCTGCCCCCAGTCACTCCCAGTCTCTTTACTGGGTACCAGGGATTAATTCCTTCTCACCTGTCAGAGCTCACCTGTGTGTGCAGCGGGCCACGTGCTCTGGCCCCTCTGCTGTGCTCCCCACACGGGCAGCCTGGTCCTCTCCCCGGGGCTCTGTGCTCTCCTTGTGTCTCCGTCCCACATCTCTCAGCTGGAACACCAGCTCTCCCCTGGCACAGCAGATGAGGCTCAAACCATGTATTTATTCAGGAGTTATGAATTACAGGTGTTTTATTCCAAGGGTGTGGGTAGGGTTTTACAGTGAATTCCATTGCACTATTTAGCAACTTCCTGTAAATAACTGCAAAATTTTGGACAATCGGAATGATGAGGAGTGTCACTGAATTTTTGACCAAACCATCCCAGAGATGATGATGAAGATTCATCCTACTCAGCCAGAGGGTCTCAGGCCAGGAGAGGTGTTGGCAGTTACAGGACATGTGTAATTGATGTTTTCATCGCTTTCCTTAGGACAAGGGACAGGTGGGCCCTGTGGTGGGGGTTGGTGTGTGTGGGGAGGAGCTGGCTGGCTTCTGAAACTGAGGTTTCTCAGCCCAAACCCTCTCTCTGTCAGTCATCTGTTCCCCTTGCAGCACTCCTCCAGTGCATTGTGCAGAACAGCTCAGCAGCACCTGGCAGAAACCAGAGCCCCTGAGGGGTGCCAGGGAATGGCTCCTTCCCAGGGGAAACACTCTGGGTGCATCCTGGCTGCCTGGGATCCAGCAGTGCATCTCCAGGGGTGTGAACCTGAATCCCTGAGAACAGCACCAGGACACAGAGCTGAGGGATCACTGTGCTGAGTGGGAGAGACACTGTGGACACATCACTGACGTGCTTGGTTTTGGTCTTAAATAATACTTGGGCATATCCTCACCAGAGCCCGTTGGGGCCAGGGTTTCATTGGCACCTGTTTGCACTCAGTCCCTGGAGAAGAAATGGCGTGAAAAGAGCAACTGGACAAGGGACAAGTGGCAGGAAATAGCTCAGTGTTATTGCCAGACCCCTGTGGAGGGTTTCAGGGCTCTGGGGCCTCCCACCCCCTGTGCCCCACTCTGGGCCCCTCTTGTGTCCCCACTGCTGTGTCCCCGTAAGGAGCCAGTGCCAGCTGAGCCCAGCTCTGTCCTGTTGGCCCCACACATCTCTGTGGCTCCTGCCAGGGTGTCCCATGTCCGGCTCACCCCATCCACAATGGAGTCCTGGGGTTTGATCCTGTCTCCTCCCTGTGCCACTCCCATGGGTGTTCCCTGGCCCTGGCCCGCGGTGGTGCCCGTGTTGGTGCCAGTGTTCTGGCTGAGCCCTGGCTGCTGCTGCTGAGCAAACCTCACCGTGCAATGACAGAGCCCTGGTCTCACATCCCAGCTGGAAGGTGACACTAACAGCTCTGGGCTACACCTCCACTACAGCCAGAACACAGGAATTTTCTGTACATAAATATTTAAATACCTGTATTTTTTTGTATGACAGATTTATACAGTGTGTGCCATTATCTGCTGTCAAAAGTCTACAGCACCTATAAATAATTCTCCTTTAATCACTTGCCATGAGATTGTTTTCTTATCTCTGTTGTGTTATGAAGTTTTGCAAAGTTGCATATTTTTAAATGTTTGCATTGAATTCCACAGTCTTCACTGGGAATTTTGTGCAGAAGACAAATGGCAGGTCAGGTCCTGATGTTTCTTCTGTTGCCAATTCTCTATTACTCCAGAGCTTGCCAAAAAGAGTCTAAAAATAATAAAATAATAGCAAAAATACCAGTAATATGGACTTGACCCTGGACAGTGCTGAAATCCTGCTGCCTTGGGAGGGTATTTTTAAAAATTATTTCAGTGCAGATATATGTAAATATATCTTTGTATTTTATGTTAATACATTCCCGTAATTTTCTTGCATGACAATTTTACCACATCACAGAATATTTAAGTTATGACAAGGTTGTGTTTTTGCAGATACTGTCAGAAGCCATTGCACACGTGGAGTAATAAATGTGTATTTTTAACATTGCCGGGGATTTGGGGTCATTTCCAGGGTATTGAGCTGTAGATACATGAAAGCTCAGAAGCATCCAAATGCTGGAATTCTGGAACCCAGCTGGAATCTGGGCTGGTGGGACACTGCCAGCTAGCTCAGAGCTGGGTGGGACGAGAGCTGTGGAATCACTGCCATGGAACGCCTCAGAAATGGGCACTGGAAGGGGAACAGCTGGAGCCAGGTGGTGCCTGTGCCCCTCAGGGTCAGCCAGGGTTTGTGCTCCATGGGGAGGCTGTACCTGCTCCGTGGAGAGGCTGTATGGACAGAGGGGGCAGATGGGGCAGGACCCCAACCTCACTGCGGCAGGGAGGGCACAACAGCCACGGCTCACAGGGGCTTGGTATTTCCCCGCACAGCCCTGGATTTTGTATCTTAAACTCAATAAAAGCACCCCTGGAAGTGTCCCAGGTTGTTTCAAGGCCAGGCTGTAGCAAGTGTCCAGCCTGTTTTTGGACACTGCCAGGGATCCAGGCGCAGCCCCAGCTGCTCTGGGCACCTGTGCCAGAGCCTGCCCACCCTGCCAGGGAACAATTCCTAATTCCCAATATCCCATCCAGCCCTGCCCTCTGGCACTGGGAAGCCATGCAAAATAAAAATAAAGACACAGTGAGCATGGAAAGCCAGGGATAAGCACAGGGATAGTTCAGTGCCTGCCTGACAGCTCATTTGGTCCTTAAGGAGCAGTGGTGTCCTGCAGGGAACTGTGTCCATCCCTGAGGAGCAGTGGTGTCCTGCAGGGAACTGTGTCCATCCCTGAGGAGCAGTGCTGTCCTGCAGGGAACCGAGGGGTCTGTGCAGGGGTCCATCCCCACGCCAGGCACAGGTGTGGGGACTTGGGCTCCTCCATGGGCTGTGGTGCTGCAGAGCCGTCAGCCAAGGGCACGGAGCATCTCCACAGTGTCCCTGACCCAGAGCCTGCAGGAGAGCTGTCCAAAGGAATTAGGGCCAGCCGCCGTGCGGGTGCCACGGGGGGGTTCCTGGAGGCTCCGGCTCCATTAGCAGGCGGCCGCGGGACTCGGCTCAGCCTCTCCTGGCACCGGGAGAGCTGCAGAGATGCTGCTGGCTCTGATCCCTGCACTGGGAGGAGGCTGGGGCAGCTGTGCTGGCTCTGACAGCTCCCTGACAGAGGGAATAAATGCAAACCCTCCCTCCCTAAGGGGACGGCTGGCAGGGTTTGAGCCTTGGGTTGGCGCAGAGGGCCGAGGAACCTAAACTCGGTGATGTGGAGAGGGAACAGTGACTCTGCTGGCTGGGTCCTCACTGGCCCAGGGGGCCTGGCACGAACCAGGCCAGGTGTGGGAAAAGGGACTTTAGCAGCACAGGGACCTCAGAACTTCCTTTGCTAAGCGTTTACAAGCTGGGGGTGCTGCGGTGTCCCTGTTACCCCATGGATGTTGGGGTGATGGGGGGGTCACTGCCATCAGACTGTGACTTCTACCTTTCCCATTTCTTATGGATTTCCTACTGCGGTAATTTAAGCTCTATTCAGGAAGAAAAGAGATCACAGAATCATAAACAGTTTGGGTTGGAAGGGACCTTAAAGCCAATCTCATTCCACTCCCTGCCATGGCAGGGACACCTTCCACTAGATGTTAATTGCCTTGGTGCCATTTCAGGGAAAATCAAAAAACTGACAAATTAAATTAAGTTAAATTTAAAATTAAATATAAAACATCCAAACAAATACATTCCCATATGCTTAACACAGAAATTACTGCAGCATTAAGCTGTGAAATGTAGGTCATATCAGATAATAAAAAAAAAAAAACAAAAAAACCCCAGCAAAAATTTAAATCCTGCCCTGGTTTACATTTGTGGGCTCATTCCTAATTCACGGATTCATGTATCTGGAGCTGCCAGATGTGTGGTTCCAGCTCCCACTCACAAATCAGATCCCTGCTTGTGCCACCACAACCCCTGCTCCCTTTCTTGTGCCTGGCTCAGACAGAGCTGGAGACCCAAGCCTGGCAGTGCCTGAGGGAAATCAGTGTCCCATAGACATGCCATGACATGTCACCAGCACTGGAAACAGCGTGGCCCTAGGGGACGCCAGCCCCCACTCCTGGAGTTGTGGGCTCGTCTGCAACCCAAGGGGCAGGCGCTGCACGGCCCCGAGCACGGCTGAGGAGAAGGTGGCACTCTGCCCCTCCATCATGAGCCTCGCCCCCTCCAAGGGGAGCACGGGAACCTGCAAGTCAGGATGGCAGGGTATGAGCCTCACCCAGAAAAACTCAAGGGAAGAAAACAGCAAAATGGACTCGGGTGGATCAACCACTTCCACCATTTTGTGGTTTCCAACCAAGTTTATTCCAAGCAAGGAGCAGACAGGAACGGAAAGCCATTCCTGGAGGTACATGCATGGCTCTACAGCCAGAGGTTCACTCTATGCACACACCTTTAAATATAATAACTAGGCTAGAATAATCTTTATAAAAAAGTGTGTTGCATGCACCTGGCTTCCAAACGAGCCCTGGTATTGGGTATTAGACTCATGCTCAGTTCTTGAAAAACCGTATAAATAATCTTTAAAAATAAGGCTGACAGAAGGACACCGGCCCGTGGCATGGCCAGGTCCTGGAGGGCCAGCACCACTCTGCCCCAGGACACAGGGCTGCACTCGCCCCTGAGTGGTGACAGCCAAGGGACACGGGGTGGCTCCGGGAGCACGACCAGGGCGGAGGGCTCTGACTGGAAACCATGGAAGTGCTCATCGGCTGGAAGTCCTTTGATGTGAGCGGGCAGTGGACGCTGGTGGCAAAGAGCGTGATCCAGCCTGGATGTGCCTTCATTTCCACCCCAGCCCCAGGGGCCCGGCTGGCCCCGCAGCCCCGGGGCATGGCGGTGCCGCATGCACGGGGAAGGGCTTTCCTAGCAGCTAGCGAAGGAACACTGACAGAACCCAACTGGGAGCGCTACCTCGGGGATCACTCTACTTCTACCTACGAGGGAAGGGCTGGCAGCTGAGCAGCTCCAGAGCGGCCCACCGGCCCCTTCCCGGCAGGAGCTGGAGGGGCCGGCGCGGGGACAGCGTCAGGACAGCGAGGTGATGTTGGACCTCCCGCCCGGCGGGGCCATGATCTTCTGCGCCGTGCGCCGGGCAATGTGGTCATCGGCCTGGGAGCCTGGGGGAGAGCAGAGAGCGGGGCAGTCCCGCTGCTTCAAATGCCACAACCATAAAACATTTCCTCAGGAAACACTAATGTTTTCATTATATGTCATTTTGGACACTCTACGAGCATGGCACAGTTTGGAATGGCTGTATTCACCTGAACTACTTCATTTTTCATTGTTTCTTTCTGGAAGGTTTATAAATGGCTTTCCTATAAATAAATTTTGTATATAATAAAATGTGGGGACTGGTAACGTTTATCAAACAATATGGGACCTGTGTGATCCAACCAGCTAAAAAACCATTATGGAAGTAATTTTAGGGCAGAGCACTGGCTTTCCAAGCTCCCAACAGCTGCTGGGCAGGTTTCTGCAGAACGAATGATGCTGAATCACTGCTCTGGCTCCTGCAGACAGAGCCCCTGCCAGGCTTTGTGCATTGACATAAACACTGTAGAATATTCTAGAGCTCCGTGCGCTGCACTTGGTCCCTCGGCTGCAGCCAAGGACAAACTGCTTTATGGCGGAGCAGAAATGAAGTTTCAGTAGATCAGCCTTGCCCGGGCACCCCCCAGCCATGCCCACCCGTCTGGCCCCACGTACCGGACAGGCTGAAGCCGGACTGGTGCAGGTTGCGCACGGGCGGGGCCGCGGCTTTGCCGGCGCAGGGGCCCGTCGTACATCCCCCGGGGCACGCCGTGCACCTCGGCCAGCTGCAACGGGAGCACAGGGTCAGCCGCGGCTGGGGACGGGCCACAGGCCAGGGGCAACGGCCTCCAGCCGTGCCAGGGGAGATTCAGGCTGGATACAGGGAACATTCCTCCATGGAAAGGGCTGCCCAGCCCTGCCACAGCTGCCCGGGGCAGTGCTGGAGTCCCCATCCCTGGAGGCAGTTCACAGACATTCGGGACATGGGGCAGAGGTGGCCTGGGCAGTGCTGGGAGTGGTTGGATTGATGGTCTTGAAAGGACTTTCAACCTGGACTTGGACACCTCCAGGGATGGGGCATCTACACCTTCTCTGGGTCCCATTCCCACCCTGCAGGGAGCTGGCACATCCCATCCTGCCCTCCAGGCACCCCAGACACTCTGAGGCACACCAGAGTCGGGGCTGCTGCCTCTGCAGTTAATTTGGGCTCCTGATTCCTGCTCTGCCTCTTGTAGGGTGCAGCATTACAGAGTCTGCATTAGCACACGGAAAAGGGAAGGAGGACAGAGCTGTTAAGAAGCTCTTTACACATTTGCATGCCTTTGTGTCTCTTTAAAAAGCTGTGCCAGGACACAGGAGGATTTATCTTACGGTATTTCCAGTACCTAGGGGATGTACATCCCCTACCCTTCTGCAGAGCAGACACTGGGAATACAGCAACAGAAACTTCTCTAGCTAGGCAGGAGAGGAATTCCTCCCTCTACATCAGTACAAACCAAAAAATCTGTTTGCTAGAAGCCATATTTTTGCTTTGCAACATTATAATAGGCTAATATAACTATCATTATTAGCTCTAATACTAAGAATTCTTGACTGAGGTGCCAGGCAGTTACATGACAACACACAGAAAAAAATAGCATTAATAATATTCCTGCTGCTGTTGCAGGTTTGCCATCACAGCAGCCCCAATACACTACAGCAGAGAGATTGTGGGGGATTATGGCAAATAAAACTCTCCTTACCCTGTTTCTTGCCTTTATCCTTTTGTAAACAAAGTCAGGGAATGTCTTCCTAGGGATGAAGCGACCTGAGCCCTGGGTGACACACAGATTTCCATCTTCAAGGACAACTCTTCCCTGACTTATGACCACGGTGGGGACCCCATGGCACTCAGTGCCTTCAAATATGTTGTACTCCACGTTCTGGAAAAGGAAACCCCGATATTCAGTGCCTGCAGGACTTAAGGCCAACAATGCCCCTCATTTTGGTGCACTGCTCCTCATGCATCATCAATCAGAACTAACTAAACTCTCGTATTTCAAATAACAAGATTCCAATGGGAAGCAAACTGGAATGGAGAAAATAAACCTTAAAACCAATCATATTAAACTACAGCTATAGTTTAATACTTTTATTAAATTGTATTTATATTATTATATTACTTATATACTCTTTATAGAATATTTATATTTTGTATTATATTCATACCATTATATATTAAACTATAGCAATAGTTTAATACATATTAAACTAATATACACTGCATATATAACATATATAACTAATACACACTGCAGTTTAGCAATAGTTCAATACTTCAGTTCAGCACCTACATTTTTCTAGTCCACAGCAAATACACTGACCTTAAGATTTCCACACCAGATGCCAGCTGTCTTGGAGTGGTCGCTCAGTACCAATCCCACCCTTTACAGCAATAAAAGGCTATTTTCCTAGTATTTTTAAAAGCTAATGCAAGGTCCTTCATCAGTTTACCCACACAGAGAGCTCCTCCCCTGCTGAATGATCTGATCTAGCTAAGGACATGCATTGCTTTCCAGATCTCTTCTGACTCTAAAACCAGTCCCAGAAAATGATTTAAAATATATTTTACCAAATTGTGGGTTTTTGCAGAGATGATTTTCGTAGCCTTGGGGTTCCACAGCACCAGGTCTGCGTCGGCGCCCACAGCCACGCGCCCCTTCCTGGGGTAGCAGTTGAAGATCTTGGCAGCGTTGGTGCTGGTCACCGCTACGAAATCGTTCTCATCCATCTTCCCGGGCACCTGGGGAGGGGAGCAGGAAACACCACAGGTGGACGTGGCCCCTGCCTGCCGTGGGCACGGTCCCTCCCCGTGGGACCTGGGCTGGCCCTCTGGGAGCAGCTGCTGCACCCACCCCTGTGCCCAGGGGGGTGAGGGTCTGCTCTGCCACAGGGCTGTGCTTACAGGGAAGGGGGATGTGAGGCTGAGCCTTGACCCTGTGGATAAAGGATACAAGCGACAGATTTTATTCTCCTTCGACTCCAAAGGTTGAAGTCTCTGGAAAACAAGACCTTCACTGGTTGAAGAGGGACAACCCAGTGAAGAAAGACTGGAAGTGAACCTAACCACTGCTATTTATTTACCATCTTCACTCGTCATCTTAAGAAAAGTTCTATTTCTCTTTGAACAAAGCCCACCTCAGAGAGGTNGACATGGGGCAGAGGTGGCCTGGGCAGTGCTGGGAGTGGTTGGATTGATGGTCTTAAAAGGACTTTCAACCTGGACTTGGACACCTCCAGGGATGGGGCATCTACACCTTCTCTGGGTCCCATTCCCACCCTGCAGGGAGCTGGCACATCCCATCCTGCCCTCCAGGCACCCCAGACACTCTGAGGCACACCAGAGTCGGGGCTGCTGCCTCTGCAGTTAATTTGGGCTCCTGATTCCTGCTCTGCCTCTTGTAGGGTGCAGCATTACAGAGTCTGCATTAGCACACGGAAAAGGGAAGGAGGACAGAGCTGTTAAGAAGCTCTTTACACATTTGCATGCCTTTGTGTCTCTTTAAAAAGCTGTGCCAGGACACAGGAGGATTTATCTTACAGTATTTCCAGTACCTAGGGGATGTACATCCCCTACCCTTCTGCAGAGCAGACACTGGGAATACAGCAACAGAAACTTCTCTAGCTAGGCAGGAGAGGAATTCCTCCCTCTACATCAGTACAAACCAAAAAATCCTTTTGCAGGAAGCCATATTTTTGCTTTGCAACATTATAATAGGCTAATATAACTGTCATTATTAGCTCTAATACTAAGAATTCTTGACTGAGGTGCCAGGTAGAAAGAAATAGCATTAATAATATTCCTGCTGCTGTTGCAGGTTTGCCACCACAGCAGCCCCAATACACTACAGCAGAGAGATTGTGATCAAAACATGGGATTATGGCAGATAAAACTCTCCTTACCCTGTTTCTTGCCTTTATCCTTTTGTAAACAAAGTCAGGGAATGTCTTCCTAGGGATGAAGCGACCTGAGCCCTGGGTGACACACAGATTTCCATCTTCAAGGACAACTCTTCCCTGACTTATGACCACGGTGGGGACCCCATGGCACTCAGTGCCTTCAAATATGTTGTACTCCACGTTCTGGAAAAGGAAACCCCGATATTCAGTGCCTGCAGGACTTAAGGCCAACAATGCCCCTCATTTTGGTGCACTGCTCCTCATGCATCATCAATCAGAACTAACTAAACTCTCGTATTTCAAATAACAAGATTCCAATGGGAAGCAAACTGGAATGGAGAAAATAAACCTTAAAACCAATCATATTAAACTACAGCTATAGTTTAATACTTTTATTAAATTGTATTTATATTATTATATTATTTATATATTCCTTATAGAATATTTAAATTTTGTATTATATTAAGATTAATACCATTATATATTAAACTATACCAGTAGTTTAATACATATTAAATTATAACTAATACACACTGCAGTTTAGCAATAGTTCAATACTTCAGTTCAGCACCTACATTTTTCTAGTCCACAGCAAATACACTGACCTTAAGATTTCCACACCAGATGCCAGCTGTCTTGGAGTGGTCGCTCAGTACCAATCCCACCCTTTACAGCAATAAAAGGCTATTTTCCTAGTATTTTTAAAAGCTAATGCAAGGTCCTTCATCAGTTTACCCACACAGAGAGCTCCTCCCCTGCTGAATGATCTGATCTAGCTAAGGACATGCATTGCTTTCCAGATCTCTTCTGACTCTAAAACCAGTCCCAGAAAATGATTTAAAATATATTTTACCAAATTGTGGGTTTTTGCAGAGATGATTTTCGTAGCCTTGGGGTTCCACAGCACCAGGTCTGCGTCGGCGCCCACAGCCACGCGCCCCTTCCTGGGGTAGCAGTTGAAGATCTTGGCAGCGTTGGTGCTGGTCACCGCTACGAAATCGTTCTCATCCATCTTCCCGGGCACCTGGGGAGGGGAGCAGGAAACACCACAGGTGGACGTGGCCCCTGCCTGCCGTGGGCACGGTCCCTCCCCGTGGGACCTGGGCTGGCCCTCTGGGAGCAGCTGCTGCACCCACCCCTGTGCCCAGGGGGGTGAGGGTCTGCTCTGCCACAGGGCTGTGCTTACAGGGAAGGGGGATGTGAGGCTGAGCCTTGACCCTGTGGATAAAGGATACAAGCGACAGATTTTATTCTCCTTCGACTCCAAAGGTTGAAGTCTCTGGAANCCCGATATTCAGTGCCTGCAGGACTTAAGGCCAACAATGCCCCTCATTTTGGTGCACTGCTCCTCATGCATCATCAATCAGAACTAACTAAACTCTCGTATTTCAAATAACAAGATTCCAATGGGAAGCAAACTGGAATGGAGAAAATAAACCTTAAAACCAATCATATTAAACTACAGCTATAGTTTAATACTTTTATTAAATTATATTTATATTATTATATTACTTATATACTCTTTATAGAATATTTATATTTTGTATTATATTCATACCATTATATATTAAACTATAGCAATAGTTTAATACATATTAAACTAATATACACTGCATATATAACATATATAACTAATACACACTGCAGTTTAGCAATAGTTCAATACTTCAGTTCAGCACCTACATTTTTCTAGTCCACAGCAAATACACTGACCTTAAGATTTCCACACCAGATGCCAGCTGTCTTGGAGTGGTCGCTCAGTACCAATCCCACCCTTTACAGCAATAAAAGGCTATTTTCCTAGTATTTTTAAAAGCTAATGCAAGGTCCTTCATCAGTTTACCCACACAGAGAGCTCCTCCCCTGCTGAATGATCTGATCTAACTAAGGACATGCATTGCTTTCCAGATCTCTTCTGACTCTAAAACCAGTCCCAGAAAATGATTTAAAATATATTTTACCAAATTGTGGGTTTTTGCAGAGATGATTTTCGTAGCCTTGGGGTTCCACAGCACCAGGTCTGCGTCGGCGCCCACAGCCACGCGCCCCTTCCTGGGGTAGCAGTTGAAGATCTTGGCAGCGTTGGTGCTGGTCACCGCTACGAAATCGTTCTCATCCATCTTCCCGGGCACCTGGGGAGGGGAGCAGGAAACACCACAGGTGGACGTGGCCCCTGCCTGCCGTGGGCACGGTCCCTCCCCGTGGGACCTGGGCTGGCCCTCTGGGAGCAGCTGCTGCACCCACCCCTGTGCCCAGGGGGGTGAGGGTCTGCTCTGCCACAGGGCTGTGCTTACAGGGAAGGGGGATGTGAGGCTGAGCCTTGACCCTGTGGATAAAGCATACAAGCGACAGATTTTATTCTCCTTCGACTCCAAAGGTTGAAGTCTCTGGAAAACAAGACCTTCACTGGTTGAAGAGGGTTAAGGACAACCCAGTGAAGACTGGAAGTGAACCTAACCACTGCTATTTATTTACCATCTTCACTCGTCATCTTAAGAAAAGTTCTATTTCTCTTTGAACAAAGCCCACCTCAGAGAGGTTTCAGGGTGGCTTGGCTCCCAAGCTCCTGCAGTCTGCACAGGGACATCTGCTCTGTGGGATGCAGGATGGAGCCCCCCAGGGATGCTGCTGGCAGGGAAGAGTGCACTGGGGTGCAGGGACAGACTTATCTCTCCTTGGATCACAGCCCTGCTGCCAGGCAGACACTGCAGTGACATGGAGACTTGTCCCCACTGGTGGGGCCTGGGGTGACCAGGCAGTTGGAAGAGAGGCCACATCCTCTCCCCATCCTCCTCCCTGGGCCTCTGGTGAGCACGAGGGGACAGGAACACCTCATTACCCTTGGGAGAAAGTGCTGGAGAGACTCCCTGGTGACTGTGAGCGGGAGCAGAGGGTGGTCCCCACACAGCAGCCTTTGAAGACACTCTGAAGGCATTTGTGTGTCTCAGTCTCTCGTCAGCAGCTCTCTGAAGCTGCAGCAGTGTCTAGACAGTGTCACTGCTCGGGCTTGTCTGAATTAACGAGGCTGTGACAGCCCCGAGCACAGGCACAGCTCACGTGTGCTCCCACCCAGCCCCGCTGCAGCACCTACCACACACTTCTCCCAGACTATGGACATGCGCTCCTCGATGCCGTTGGTGCCCTCGGGGATGAGGGTGAAGTTGTCCTTGCCCACGGCCTTCTGCGCGGTGCTGAAGGTGCAGTGGGCACTGCCGGTGACCTGCAGGTCCCCGCTGGGGAAAGGACAGGGCAGGGCTCAGGGAGGGGGGCGTCCCTGGCACCCCCAGGCGACGCCGCTGCTGTAAATGGCATCAGGGGGCGTGGGCGGGATGCAGGCCGGGCAGGTGTGCCCAGGGTGACACGGGACCCACCTGGCCAGCAGAGTGCTGAGGTGATCGGGCGTGCTGGGGTCGGGGCTGATGGGCGGGGACGTGACGAAGGCGGCGGCTTTGGCCCAGTTCTTGCTCCAGTAGTGGGAGCCGTCGGTGCCCAGGCTGGCGGTGATGGGCTCCCCGAACACCACGGCGCCTGCAGAGACACGCGGGCCTCAGGGGGAGCACGGGCACAGACACGGCGCTGCCACAGCCACACACCACAGGTCCACTCATCCCCAGCACTCCAGGGTCCTGCTAATCCTTTGGATTATCTCAGGTGGCTGGGAGACACTGTCAGAGCAAGTTCTGGATCTGTCTGTCCTCTCCTTACACCAGGCACACAATCCCACGAGCTGTCGTGCCTTCCTTTAAGCCAAACCTGTGTCTGGCTGGCCCCCACCGGGCTGGGGGAAGCAGTGACTGTGCTCCCCCTTCCACCCTGCTCCCCACAGGATTGATCCCAGCCCTTCCCTCTCCACCCCCAGCCAGAATTTGGAGCTTGCTCCACATCTGCTTTTCATTCAGTTCACACCAAATGATCACAAGTGGATTATTCCCCGTTTCTCAGCTGTGTCTGCCAAGATGGAAGTGTCAGTTTCCAACACATCCAATCTTCCCAGCTCCGAGCAATTAGCTCCGGCACACCCTACCATGGAAACCAGCACGAGCCTCAGTGCCCTGACAGTGTGGGGGAGCTCAGGAGATAAGGACTTCTCAGACCTCACAGTCAGGACGAGATTCCTGGCTGGATTTAGAGGTGCAGTGGTTGCCTGTGCTGGCCAGCATGTTACCTTTCCTCTTTGCCTGAGCCAGGACATCTGCAGCACCCTTGCTCATGACCTTGGTGACATAGAGGGGGCAGTTGGCCTGCCTGGCGATGGTGATGGCACGGAACACGGCCTCTGCCTCCACCTGTGGGCACAGGAACGTGACACAGGGGTCCCTGGACGCAGGGGTCCCGGGGTACAGGGGTCCCTGGACGCAGGGGTCCCGGGGTACAGGGGTCCCAGCACACAGGGGTCCCTGGACACAGGGGTCCCAGCACACAGGGGTCCCAGCACACAGGGGTCACAGCCCCCCAGCACAGTAGGCCCAGAGCTTGGTGTGAGGGCTGGCGGTGTTACCTCCTCGGGGCGGCTGAGGACGTGCCCCTCCGGCCCTGTAATCCCCAGCTCCAGCAGCCTCTTCTGCTCCTGGGGGGTGAGGAGGAAGGAGAGAGCAGTCAGTGATGGGCACAGCCTGCCCAGAGCACCGTGGGACACAGCACACCTTGTCCAGAGCCACCCGAGGGCGGGGGGCAAGTCACAAACCCGCCCGAGCAGGGGGGTCATGGGACACTCCACTGGGACATCCCACTCACCGCGGGGCCACCTCCCAGAGACCTGTCCTGTGCTGCAGAAATGCTCCTGCATGGGAGCACCTCTGGACCTTCCCACCCCTCAGAGCCAGGGTTCTGGAGGAGGGGACTCACACCCATCACAGCTCATGCCCCAGCCCTGGTGCACGGCTACAGCAAAGGGAGAGGGGCTTCCCACCCGCTGAGCCTGCTGGAGCTGCTCGGGAGCTCCTGGATGGGCACAGGGATGTGAGACTGTCATTGGGGTGCAGCAAGTGCCACCTATCCCGAGCATTCCTGTCCCTTTGCTCCTCACCATGTGGCACAAAGGAAAGGGAACCCGCAGTGACAGATGCTGGGATGAGCTCTGGGATGTCCCAGGTCACTCACGTGGTGTCTGACCGCAGATGTCCAGCACACACCGCACCCTGTCCCCTCTGCACTGCTCTGTATCATGTAACCTCCCAGGCAGCTGGCACTAAGGCAAGGATGTCATCCAACACCACGGAGCAGATCCCACAGGATCCTTTAAGGGACCCTGCTCTTAGAGGCTGCTTATTTGTCTGTGTTCTTGTCACAGATCTCCTCCGAGTTTGTCCCCAGGGCTCAAGTGTCACCACTCTGGCAGCTTACAGAAACACTGCTGCAGCTATGAGCTGCCTGGCATCACTTTATGCTCTGCAGCCCGCAGAGGAACTGGTTTCCAGCTAAAATCCCAGGAGGTGGGAATTAGCCTTTATCCTGTTTGCTCAAATAAACCCATTTAAAGGATGGGAACTGGCTTTCAGTTCAGCCTTCCTCCCAAACCAGACTGAACAGTGATGTGACTGGGAGCTAAAGGAACTGCCAGTCTAACTCCACCTGTGTATCTGACTGAGGCTGGAGCCAAGATTGTCTTTTCTACAAGAAAAAAGGAAAAATAAGGCCCCTGAGCAGAGGCTGCCACACCAAGGAATTCCCAAGTGCTGATGGTGGACTTAAATACTGCCATTGTCATGGACAATACTCAAACCTCAAACCTTCTGATTTTTTCAAGTAATCCAAGCTCCTAAACACGACAGATAATGGGATAAAGCATCACTTAAGGCAGTCAGTCATCTCTTAGGAACCCCCAAAGTGCTTTCTCAGAAGCCAAGCACATGTGGAGATCTATGAGGACATTTATGATTCCAGAGGACACCCTGATCCTCCTGCACATTCCTCTGCCTGCACACGCTGCTACACAGGGTCCTGTTCCCTCTGAGGCTTTGGGGCACCAGCTCCCCGGGCAGAGGCAGGGGCAGGGGCAGGAGTCCCCTCCCCAGTGCCCTGGTCTGGCCTGGCTCTCCGTGGACACAAGCACGGTACCTCCTCGATGATGTCTCCGTTCTCCGCGTGCACTTGGGCGATGGCCCCCAGGTCCCGGAGGGTGCAGAAGATCTCGTACATCTGTGAGACACCGCGGTGCCCAGCTCAGCCCCGTCACCACCCACGTGGCTCAGAGGGAGGCTGTGCCTTTCCCTGCATTCCAGGGTCCTACCTGGCCATCAGTGCACTGCAGCTTGTCCTTGTAAGCCATGAACACCAGGAAGGAGTTCACACCTTGAAAAGAGAAAATGAAACGTGTGGCTTTGTCCCTTTGTCACTGCCCTGGTGTGGGCTGGGCAGGGGTGGTTGGAGCAAGGGGTTGTGCTTTTGAGGGTTACACTGGAAGCAAAGCAAAGCCAAGGGCTGATGTGGGAAATGTCCCCACAAGCACTGACCCCAAATCTTGGGAGTTGTGAAAGACAATAAATCCCTACTTTATGGTGCACTGAACCAAAAAATGAAGCCCCTGTGATCCATGTTTGGGGTTAGCTGCCCTCTGTGACTGGCTCTGAATGCACACTCAGCTGCCTCACTCCCAGGCTGGTTTTCCTCCAGTGGTGGCTTCAGCCTATGGCTTATACTCAAATCTAGGACAAAGGATGGAGGGACAGGACCCAGGGAATGGCTCCCAGTGCCAGAGGGCAGGGCTGGATGGGATATTGGGAATTGGGAATTGCTCCTGGCAGGGTGGGCAGGCCCTGGCACAGGTGCCCAGAGCAGCTGGGGCTGCCCCTGGATCCCTGGCAGTGCCCAAGGCCAGGCTGGACACTGGGGCTGGGAGCACCTGGGACAGTGGGAGGTGTCCCTGCCATGGCTGGGGTGGGATCAGGTCCTTTCCAATCCAGACCATTCCATGATTCTATGAATTACTGCTGGATTTTGTATGGATAGAGGCAATAAGCAATACCAAACCATGATCAAATTAGAGCTGTACATTATATGTGCTCCAAGGAACACCTCCATTACTTCAGCCACTCTGCATTTTAATAGGAAATTCACTGTGAATTTCTATGATAATTGGCCAATTAAACCCTTGCTTGCAAGACTACAAATTACACTGAAGACATTTAGCTCTGCATTAGCATATCTGAAGGAAAACGTAGCTCCAAACATGGCAATAGGTATTAATGAATGCATGAATCCCTGCCGCGTGGTCTACTTTCCTGCTTCCCAGCGAGCCACGTCCCACGGATACCTCGGGATGCACAGGAGTTACAGGCACAACAGAGCCACTACGGAATGCTTCAGGCTGAGTTTCCTTCTCTAAGCCCTGCCTTGGAGGTTTTTATTTAAATGGTTTTTCTGTACATCAGGGTGGTCAACCCTACTCCTTTAGCTTCCAAAATCCCTTTCCATGACCAGGCTGCCCATTGCCCAAAGGTGAGGGCACAGACCCAGATGTTATGGCAGGAACCTGGTGCCAGTGTCCCCGTCCACAGCTCTGTCCCCGATGGCCAAGGACGGGGAGGGCCCAGCTCCACGGGAAGGAGCACGGCCGCCTGCCCGTGTCCCTGCCGTGACCCAGCCCCGCCGGGTCCCCCTGCCCTTACCCTTGTCCTTGACCAGGGCCTCCAGCTCCTCCCTCAGGCTCTCGTGCCAGCGCGGGATGTCCACGCTCAGGCCGTAGTCGCAGCAGGCCTGGCCGTCGGCGTGGCCGCGCCACTGCTCGTAGGCGGCCAGGAGGCTGCTCCCCGCGTCCGGGCACACGTGCTCAACTGCGGGGACACACACGTCAGGGATGGGACACGATGGGAACCGCGCCCTGCCAGGGATGGGACACACCGGACACCGCGCCCTGCCAGGGAGGGGACACGCCGGACACCGTGCCCTGCCAGGGAGGGGACACGCCGGACACTGCGCCCTGCTGGGGACAGGACACGCTGGGCACCGTGCCCTGCCGGGGATGGGACACGCTGGGCACTGCGCCCTGCCCCTGTGGGCACAGACACTGCAGTGCCAGCTCACTGACAGCGCTGCTGAGACAGCGGGAATGGATCTCCCAGACACAGTGACACAAGTGCAACAAGCAAACCCCAGTTATGGCTTTGTCATCTCTTTCTCAGTCAGCACAGCACAGTGAGGGGCTGGTGATGGTTCTGCTCTGGGGCATTCCCCATGGGCAGCACCCATCACTGCCCTCAGCTCTGCTCCCGCTCCCTGCAGCACTGGCTGTGGGCTCGCTGGGGAGCTAGGCCAGGACTGTTAGTCCTGCAGTCACATACTACAGTGGTTCTTGGGAATGGAACAGGAACAAAACAGAGAGCAAAGTTATTTTACATTAACACAAAAATGGAGCCTGGGCTTAAAGCCAAGAAACTCAAAAAACCCCACGCTTGCAAAGCTGCTTAAAACATATTAAAAGGTGTTTAAGGTGTTCTTCTGTTTTGCTCTCTGATGAGGCGAGGTAGGAGCAGACACATATTTTAATATATGCGTGTATTTTCAATACCCACGTGCAGCAAGGGAAGGAGGTTCTGCACGGCACACAACACCTCCAATTATCTTTGTGGTGTTTTGATTTGTCCAGCAGAAACTGACGTTTCTGCGCTAGGAAGGTAAACAAACACCCCTGCAGTGCCTGGTGCACTTTGCTGGGAACCAGCCGCCTGCTGGGACGTGCTCCCCCTTACTGATCATGGTGGTGCCTCCTGCCAGCGCCGCCTTGGTGCCCTGGAAGAAGCCGTCAGCCGAGCTCATGCCCATGGCGGGCGCCTGCAGCCGCGTGTGCACGTCGATGCCCCCCGGCATCACCAGCTGCCCGTGGGCATCGATGGTCCTCGTGCTGCCCGGAGCCAGCAGGTTCTCTCCGATTCGTCTGGAAAGGAAATCAAGATCTCCTCTTAGCGGGCAACACCTTTGAAGCGAGGATGCCAGAACAGCCTCTGTTGCTCCTCCCCAGGCTGCCAGTGCTTTGCAAGCCTTTCCAGCCGCAGAACTACACCAGTGTAGCTCTTTCTTGACACTACTCTAAAATGCTGCCTTTATTTTTCTAAAAGACTTTCAGGAAAAAAAAATGATGGGAAGGAACCTTGTTCAAATCCCAAGGCACTGTATCATTCTAAGAAGTTACATTAGCAAATATAAATTTTTAACTTACTTTATTAAGCCATCCTCCACATAAACGTCTGCATAAAATGACTGATCATCGTTGACAATTTTTCCTCCTTTGATTAGAATCTGGTCACTCTAATGGGAAAAAAATCCACAGTTTTTTGAAGATTCTTTTGTTTGGACTCCACTTTACTCATTCCAAGCTTTAAGCAAATCTAAGTTTAATATTTTCCCTCCAATCACTCAAGTTCAGTGACTATCCAGACTATTCTACAACTACATTTGCAAGGGAAACCATGTGAAATTGTCATTTGGAGAAGCCCAGCTCTCTGAAGGGTGGCAGGAGCCAGGGGTGCATCGCTGAGCCTGGCAGCCCGGGGCACCCCCAGCTCCGAGGGCTGAGCCCTGTTCCTGCCTCCTCCCTCAGCTCCAGCTAGGCTACGAGGCTTCTCGGTGCATCTCATTAACCTGGTAATTTACTGCCATTCATTGGTTTTCAGCCTCGCAGAGGCAGATAAAGCCTCGAGGACTCGCCTCACTTCAAAGCCAGACACTGGCACAGTTTTCAGATTCGCAGAATCTTCAACCAGAATCCTTAACTAGGAAATTTAGGAAGCAGCAGCACTGATGTCTGTGTGGAGCTGCAGCCTAATTTCAGAGGATTCCTTTCCTGGTCTCTGGTGTTGCTTGAAAAATTATTTCCAGTGCTGAAATGGGCAACACAAAGAGCACGGCCTGGGCACAAAACCAGCCGAGGGACGCCTGAGCACGTGGCAGCACGGCCCGGAGATGCTGCACCACAAAGAGCCGGGTCCTGAGGCAAAACTGCCTAAAACATTTTGGGGCTTGTTTAAAAGAGCATCGCTGGCATATAAAGGGAAAACTAAAGAACTGTATTACTTTTTTTTTTCACTGTCAAGGATTTATTGTCTTTGTTGTTTTCCCTTGTCCCATAACATCAATCAAAAGAAGCTTCTGTGTTGCTGCCCCACGGGAGAGCCTGACGGCCCCTCCCCTTGTGGGGCCCATCTTCACCCCATCCCCTTCCCTACCCCATCCCCATCCCCACTCCCTCTCGTCCTCACCCCATCCTCACCCCATCCCCACCCTGGCTGCAGCGCCCACACCCAGGATCCGCTCCCGCAGCCCAGTAACGCGGCCGGTCCCCGGCTCCCCACGGGAGCTCTGCCACGAGCCAGCAAAAGGATTAAAAACAAAACACAAGGCATCGCAATCGAGGGATTTATCCCGGCTCCCGCCGGGAAGCGCCGGCGCCGGGAGGAGGGAATCCCCTCCCACGCAGCGCGGCGGGGCCGGGGCAGCCGCGGGGCACCGGGAGC
>WEZZ01001963.1:155865-208087 GCA_013400585.1 Chloropsis cyanopogon
AAACTGCTCACACAGAGCCCAGCCCAGCTCCGGGCTACCAAAAACTGCTCACACAGAGCCCAGCCCAGCTCCGGGCTACCACAAACTGCTCACACAGAGCCCAGCCCAGCCCCGGGCTACCACAAACTGCTCACACAGAGCCCAGCCTAGCCCCGGGCTACCACAAACTGCTCACACAGAGCCCAGCCTAGCCCCGGGCTACCACAAACTGCTCACACAGATCCCAGCCCAGCTCCGGGCTACCACAAACTGCTCACACAGAGCCCAGCCCAGCCCTGGGCCACCACAAACTCCTCCCACAGAGCCCGGAGGGATACGAGCAGCGAGCGGAACCAGCGGGATCCCTTCCCGGAGAGCCAGGGAGCACATGGATGGCAATCTGCTGTCTGTGCATTTAAACGGAGGAAACTGTTCTGAAAACATTCTTTGAGCCATTTTTTCTTTCCTATGTACAAAACTTCATACATATTTATAGAGACATATGGATAAGCACAACCCCTTATTTACACACAGACCTGTCCTGTACAATTGGCTTTGTACTTAAAACCCCCAGGATCAAGGATTAATTGGAAAACAGAACCGGTATTTGAGACACACGAACACACCAGGCAAGAGCACGTCCTGAATGAAGAGTCATGAGATGGACTAAAGCCACTTTAACGTGCCCTCTGTCACCTCAACCACCACCTGCAGGGCTTCCAGTAAATACAGTATTTTAGGACACGGAGTATTTCAGTAGAACTCAAAATGAACACGTCTTAGGTGTGCAATGCAGAAGCAAAAATGCAGCTCATCCCAGAATCCCAGCACTGGTATCGGTATCTGGTGGAATCGGAGCTTGTTAAATCAATTCCATGATGGAATCATATGCTGATCTCAAAATCCACAGCCTTGGCCTTAAAGCATCGCATCCCTCTGGTTCAAATGTCACACTTCTCTGACCAACTCACTTCCTTCTGTTTCTGCAGCTGAGCTCCCTGTGCTGGGTTAAAACATGGTCGATGTACAAGTGCAGGAAGAGGCTGAAGAATTTCAGTACCAAGGCGTTTTCTTCACAGCTTTATAAACTCCAGCAGCACAGGTACCTACAGAAAAAAACAAAATCAAGGTTTAACTACAGCCGTGGTCCTCTCCTCCACATGGGATTTTTAATCCCAAAATCTACAACATTTCTATTCCATAGGTTGTGCTGGGTTGTGTTAAGCAGCTCTCAGTTAAGTCTAAGTTGGAGCAGGCTTAGCCAGTTACTGTTTTTTCCCTGAAAAAAGAGAGATAATTTATTAAATGCTAAATGTGCTGTTTTCTCTAGGCTGTGCCACACATCAAATCATTCATTTTCCTTAAGCAATACTCCCCTAGCAGTTTTGGGTAACACTCAGAATATGGTGATGATGGTGATGAATGATGAATTTACAATTTGCCTCATCTGACAAACTCTGAGGATGAGTTAATAACCACGGAGCCAAATTCCACCTCCTCAGGGGAGGAGAGGCGGCAGGAAGGAGGGGTGCCCGTAGGTGGGAGGGGGCTGCTGCAGCTGCCCTGACCCTTCCCGTGCCCCCTCCTTGGCGCCGTGTCCCTGTTCCCATTTCACACCCGGCCACGGGAGCAGCGCCCGTCGGACGGGAATGCCTGGGGAACACACTTGGGAAGCAGAACAGCCCAGCCGCTGGCTAGACAGGAGAGAATGCCCCACTCCCTGTCCCTGCTCCATGCCCTGTCCCATGTCTCCTCTCCCCGGACCCCAGCTGAATCCCCCTCCCCGGCACAGCCCCTGCGCTGGGGATGCTGCTCACGGGTGGACAGCAGCGCCCCAAAGATTGCAGACGCAATTCCCCAGAAGAGACCGAGAAGTAAATGACAGAAAAGGAAGCCAGAGTGGCTAAGAGGGATTTTCCAGATGCCGCTTTGCTGTGCTGCCCTGCCTGTCAGCGCCCGGGGCGGCGGGGCCGTCAGAGCGCGTTTGGTGCCGGAGCGCTCCGGAGATCGCGGCGCTGCCCCCGCCGATGTCGGGCACGGCTGCCCGGGGCTGGCTCCGGCTGCAGGCCCCGCAAGAGGCACAGTCACCCCTCCCTCACCCCGCCGCCTCCCGCCAAAGACAGGGAATTGTTCCAGAGAGCTGAAAAACTGGGACAAAAGCGCTTCAAAAATGGTAACGGACGGAGCGCTAATGTCTGTGCTCCTGAGCATTGTGGAAAACAGCAGCTTTGCTGAACAGAACAGTGCAGGAGTGCAATTCCTCAAAGATTACGGATCAAATTTCATGTGAGAATCACAAAATCCCAGAATCCCAGAATGGTTTGGGACCCTGCCTTTGACCCCAAAGCCCACCCAGTGCCACCCTGCCATGGCAGGGACACCTCCCACTGTCCCAGGTGCTCCCAGCCCCAGTGTCCAGCCTGGCCTTGGACACTGCCAGGGATCCAGGGGCAGCCCCAGCTGCTCTGGGCACCTGTGCCAGGGCCTGCCCACCCTGCCAGGGAAGAGTCCTTTCCATATATTTAAGCTGTATCTAAGAGGAGCTGGTGCCTGTCACTGCCAGCCCGGCCCTGCCAGGTCGGGACTGCCCGGGCACAACCAGCACGTCGGGTTTTAACCCTTCCTGCTCACCTTCCTTCATGCCATGAGCAACCCAAGGCGAGGCAGGGCTGTGCTCTGGCACTGCCATCACCTCCCGTGCTGGCAGTGGAACCCGGCGGCTCTGGCCCCACAGCCAGGCTCTGCCCATCCTCCCGCCACGGACACGGGGGCATTCTGACACAGACACGCTGCAAATGCTTCTGCTACGGCAGAAAACAGGGCTGCTCCCTCGAGGCATAAGAGCAGGGGTTTAAAAAGCTGTTTCCTTCCATTACAGATCATTTACTTGTGATAAAATCTTGGTATTACTCATTTTACACACACACACACACACACACACACATATAAATATAAATATGTGCATAGAAGCCCATAGCATTTTCTTTCCACATTGGATTTTCATTTCAGTAGGGACAGTTCAGCAGGATCAGCTCAGGGACAGCTCAGGGACAGCTCAGGGACAGTTCAGGGACAGCTCAACAGGATCCGTTCAGTGGGATCAGCTCAGCAAGGACAGTTCAGGGAGAGTGCAGCGGGATCAGCTCAGGGACAGTTCAGGGACAGTTCAGGGACAGCTCAACAGGATCCGTTCAGCAAGGACAGTTCAGTAGGATCAGCTCAGGGACAGTTCAGCGGGATCAGCTCAGGGACAGCTCAGGGACAGCTCAGGGACAGCTCAGGGACAGTTCAGGGACAGCTCAACAGGATCCGTTCAGTGGGATCAGCTCAGCAAGGACAGTTCAGGGAGAGTGCAGCGGGATCAGCTCAGGGACAGTTCAGGGACAGTTCAGGGACAGCTCAACAGGATCCGTTCAGCAAGGACAGTTCAGTAGGATCAGCTCAGGGACAGTTCAGCGGGATCAGCTCAGGGACAGCTCAGGGACAGCTCAGGGACAGCTCAGGGACAGTTCAGGGACAGCTCAACAGGATCCGTTCAGTGGGATCAGCTCAGCAAGGACAGTTCAGGGAGAGTGCAGCGGGATCAGCTCAGGGACAGTTCAGGGACAGTTCAGGGACAGCTCAACAGGATCCGTTCAGCAAGGACAGTTCAGTAGGATCAGCTCAGGGACAGTTCAGCGGGATCAGCTCAGGGACAGCTCAGGGACAGCTCAGGGACAGCTCAGGGACAGTTCAGGGACAGCTCAACAGGATCCATTCAGCGGGATCAGTTCAGCAAGGACAGTTCAGCAGGATCGGCTTAGGGACGGTTCAGGGACAGCTCAGCGGGATCAGCTCAGGGACAGCTCAGGGACAGTTCAGGGACAGCTCAACAGGATCCATTCAGCGGGATCAGTTCAGCAAGGACAGTTCAGCAGGATCGGCTTAGGGACGGTTCAGGGACAGCTCAGCGGGATCAGCTCAGGGACAGCTCAGGGACAGTTCAGGGACTGCTCAACAGGATCCGTTCAGTGGGATCAGATCAGCAAGGACAGTTCAGCAGGATCGGCTTAGGGACAGTTCAGGGACAGCTCAGGGACAGTTCAGGGACAGTGCAGCGGGATCAGCTCAAGGACAGCTCAGGGACAGTTCAGCGGGATCAGCTCAGGGACAGCTCAGGGACAGTTCAGGGACAGTGCAGCGGGATCAGCTCAGCAGGACGGTGCCCGGTCAGGCCGAACAGGCGCAGCTGAGGCAGGAAATGCAGGCTGACACTTTGGCCTCCCCTGCACCTGCTCCGGGAAAGGCACCGGGAGGACATCGGGGGGATGCCAGCCCTGATGGCCCCCGCAGGAACTCGGGGCTCTGGGTGACAGTACCACTCCATCCTGCTGGCACATCCTGCTCTGCCTGCACCCCTCACACAGCTTCAGAGAGCCCTCCCGGAACCTGGCACCTCATGAATTCACAGCCATTATAATCCTGCCGGTATTTATAGAGGGAGAAATGCGGCTTTGATTTGACGACGTGAGTATTTCACAATCCCCTTCCAGGACCTTCCCAGCGCTGCCAACGCCGGCCCCTCAGTGACAGCCGTGACAGCCGCCCTGACACCGCTCTCACCAATTTGCTGTATCCCGGGGGTGTTTACAGCATCCTTGTTTATAACAAGGAGCAAAGTGCCCCCCGGGGCAATTCAGAAAAAGCCATTGACAGAGCAGCGTTTCCTCTCCGCCTCTACCGATCTGCATGAGGCCAGTGCAGCCTCAGTGACTTGGACATGTTCTCCTTTCCCGGGGAGGTTTCTCCGCGATTTCTGCTGACCTGGAAGTGCAGAAATATCACCGGGCACCCCAACCCCTCCACGGCAGGGCTATTTACACAAACATTCATTTACAAACAGCATTAATTATTTTTAAAAAGCTAACTTTATGATAGATTTTCCAGCTGAGTAATTCTTCAGGCTAACGCTGAGTTTGGTAAACTACAAAAATACGTGTCCTTATTATTTGCAAGAGCTCAGCAAGACCCAAATTAAGGGGGGGAACCCTTCAGCTGTGATGAGAATTGAAGCTGCTCTGCCCAGGAGTGCTTAGGGGAATGAAAGGTGAAATGAATGATTATCTCTAAAACCAGCTGGGTGGAGCAGGCTTTTACCCTGCCAGTCCCAGCTCTGTACAGAGTTAGGCAGAGTTTTCTCTCTGAGAGCAAGCTGAGGATGGAGGGCGCTGGGGTTTTGAGGGGGAAGCACACAGGACAACAAATTGCTGCTGCTGCACAAATTCACACTCAAAAAAAGCTCTTCTCTACTTCCCACAGAAAGAGGAGCACCCCTATAAAGGATTCGAGGGAAGGCTGGACGGGGCTTGGAGCAACCTGGGATGGTGGGAGGTGTCCCTGCCCATGGCACAGGGTGGAGTGAGATGACCTTGCAAGCCCCTCCCAACCCAAACCATTCTGGGATTCTGTGCAGTGTGTGATACCCCAGCAGCACCACAGGAGTGGGAGTTTTTGAGTTGTAGAGAGGATAAATGAAAGGCTGGTCCCACGTCCTGCCCTCGGAACGTGCCCAGGAAGCACAGCCGAAAGTTCCTGCTGTAATAAACCAGATGTTTTGGTTGGAAGGAAGATCCCAGCTGGCCTGTGTCAAAGTGTTTTCCGTGGGATTTGGCAGAACCGTGGAGGAGCAGCCTCTGCACAGCCAGAGATGTCTGGGTGAGCAGTGGGGTGAGCGAGCTGCAGCCGTGCTCAGGCCTGGCTGAGCCTCCCCAGCACCAGCCACGCTCTCCTGCCCCAGGGCCTCCATCTCCTGCGCCTCGCCCGCAAATTCAGACTGACATTGTCATTTCTGTGCATTCCAGTCTGCCGCAGCCCTGAGACAGCGGAGCAGAAACGCCGTGCAAGGAGACACCCCTGCTTTTATACAAATTGACAGTTATTAACCCACTGGAAATCTCTTCATTGCTGAGCCCAGTCCTGCTCTTCACCCAGCGAGAGAAACCCGCAAGACTTCCAGCACGGTAAAAGGGAGTAAAAGCTTTTGAGTCCCTCCGTGCCTCCCCAGCAATGCCTTTGCTCAATGGGAGTCTCCTTGACAGCCTGAATTTCCCCACACTTCACTTTAAACAAGGATGTTTGGGGTCACCCTGCACAGCAAAGACTGCCAATTAGCATTCTGGTGCTGGAGCTCATTAGTGCCCCTGTGAAGGAAGCAATTTCCAGAGTGCCTGAGCACACACACTGGGCTGCCAATGCCAGCTCCAGCAGCTCCTCACTCCCCTGCAGATCCTTTCTGAAAGGAAGGAAAAACCCCAAAACCCCACCCTCTGCTGACAGTGAGAGCACCCCAGAACACAGAGCAATTTGCCGACTGTTCAATCGATCAGTATGCAAAGTCATTTAAAGAAAAGGAATTATCTACAAAACTGAGAGGCTCACAGGGACGGATCCTGCTCCTCTGGTGGTGAAGGAGGTTCCCCTTGGGGAAATGCCCCCATCCCACCACAAAAACATCAAGCTCTGAACTCTTGGAGCTGGTATTTCTAATTGCTGCCTGCAGTAGGAAATACGTTATATATTATTAAAAAATATTAAGGTCATTTCTAAAGAGAATTTATACTGTTGTAAGAAATAAAGGGTTAGAGGAGGATCTGAAAAAGGTGGGTCCACCATGAAGCTAAAACTGGCTTGCTGCTGGTGACCATCGCTGGCATTTTGGGGGAGAGGCATCTCCCCATGACCCCAGGGCACGCTCAGCTCCACAGACACCAGTTAAACACAGCCAGCTGCTTTTAGAGTCATGAATACAGGCTGCCTTGGCTGGGAAGGGACTGCAAAGATCATGTAGTTCCAGCCCTCTGCCATGGTGTTTTCCCCATCCTTCTGTCACTGGAAAATTGAAAACAATAATTTAATATTATTTGTTCCAGCACGTTCCAGACATTATTTCCTTTGAATAAACAAATATCAAATGGAGCAATACTAAATGCTGGGGGTTTGAATTAAACTGAGATAATCAGGGCAAAAAATATGGACACTCAAGCCTCTTCTATAAATGTAAGAGTAAATATCTAATAGAAATTTCTCTTATGCAACTGACAACTTATTTATTTGGACACAGGTAAGCGCTACTGACCCCTGCGAGCCTCCAGTCTCCAAAGTTAAACAGACACTAAAAAATAACTGAAAGACCATCCTAAGCCAC
Organism: Chloropsis cyanopogon; assembly: GCA_013400585.1. Classification (NCBI taxonomy): domain Eukaryota; kingdom Metazoa; phylum Chordata; class Aves; order Passeriformes; family Irenidae; genus Chloropsis; species Chloropsis cyanopogon. Next base: position 163,028 of record WEZZ01001963.1, read on the forward strand.
CAAATGGCCTGTAAAGCAGAGTTCTGCTCCTCCAGGACACACGGTTCCCCGTTTCCTCTGGCTGCAGCTCCCTGCACTGGGGTCCCTGTTTATGGGGTCTCTGCTGTGGGGCACCCCTGTGTCCCCACCACCCCCACCCGGGCACTGCCCACTTTGACCCGCAGGAGAGCTTCATCTTGTAGAGGAATTACAACTTGATACCTAATTAAAACATAAATTTGGCACGTAAATAACACTTCTATAAAACCTGCGCAACTGGAGCTTTCTCTGCTGCTCTCCCCATCATGTTTATCTGCCAAGTAGCTCATTCTCAGCACAAATTTGAAAGAAAAAGTGAGGGAAATTGCGAATTAAAATACTTTTCCGATTACTATTTGTCTTTTCTATGCAAAATGAGAAATATTTTCATCTCCTGGATTTAAAACGTATTTTTAAAAGCAGCATGACTGCTTGCTGCCCATACAAATCTGGCAGTGCATTTAATTACCTCCCAATAACTTTGTGTTAAGAGTGACCACTGATTTAAAACATAAAGCCAGCACTTGTTATTATATCACACTGAAATTTAACACCTAAATTATTAGCAATAATTAAATAATGTTTACATAAAGACTCTGGTAATTTCAATACCAAATTCAGTATTTCCTCTGTTATCACCTGAAGTATTTAAACATATATGAGAGAGACCAGCAGGGGAGGGAGCTCCAGAGTCCACAGAATCCCAGGATAAAGGGGTTTCCAGTTGGTCAGCCCATCTTACCTGCCTGGAGCTCTGATCCCTTCCTGCCCCGTGCTCCCAGGGAATGGGCACCGTGGGACTGTGGCTGCCGACAGGGCTCACTCCTGGCCTTGGTCCTGGCTCTGTTCCTCATCCCTGGCCTTGGTCCTGGCTTTGTTCCTTATTCCTGGCCTTGTTCCTCATCCCTGGCCTTGGTCCTGGCTTTGTTCCTTATTCCTGGCCTTGTTCCTCACTCCTGGTCTTGGTCCTGGCTTTGTTCCTCACTCCTGGCCTTGGTCCTGGCTTTGTTCCTCATCCCTGGCCTTGGTCCTGGCTTTGTTCCTTATTCCTGGCCTTGTTCCTCACTCCTGGTCTTGGTCCTGGCTTTGTTCCTCATCCCTGGCCTTGGTCCTAGCTTTGTTCCTTATTCCTGGCCTTGTTCCTCACTCCTGACCTTGGTCCTGGCTTTGTTCCTTGTCCCTGGCCTTGCCCCACAGCCCCACATTTCTGTGCCTCAGCTGTGGATCCACGTGGTCAATCACGTTCTGGAATTTCTTCTGGATTTTCCCCTCTTCCCCAGTTTTTCTAGAGGATTCTTTTTCCTTCCTGGTTCCTGTGCCAGCCTCCTGGGCTCTGTGGGACTTGTGCTCCCTTTCCCCAAGTTGAGGACATTTTCCAGGTGACAACATCTTCCAGGTGACAACATCTTCTGTTCCCTCTTGCTGCCTCTCCCAGGCCAGGGCATGTGGATCAGGGATAATCTGGTTTAGTTCACTCTTTCCCAGGATGAACTTTTTGCTGGGACAGTGTTAAGCCTTTTGTCATTGTTCAGGGACAGCCAATTATAAATCATTGCATAATTTTTCTTATCATGGTTTACTGACAATTAAAAAAAAATAAAATTACAGCTTGATTTCCTGAATGTAGCTTTATGTTATTTCCTAAAACTGGGCTCATGGGATATTTAACAAAGCATGGGACATACCCTGTGCAATGAAGAAATACCTTGGAACAAACCACTCCATTTTCACTCACATACATCTTCTCATGAGCTACTCCTCTGGAACGTTTCCTAAAATCTTCTTTCCAGGCGGATTCTTGAAGAACTGTGGATAACGAACACGAACGTGTGGCATACAAACAGGACACGGGCACTTCTACACAGAAGCAATTTGCCACCTGCTTAGCAGGGAACCAGGATAAATTCAGTGTATCTGAACGAGTGATGGTGCTCCTGTCGGAGCCCGGGCTGGCCCAGCCGCAGGGCTGGCACTCGGGAGCAGCCTGGGGCTGGAGGAGAGGCAGCAGCAGAGGTTTGGCTTTCTCTGGCGGCTCAGTTCTGTCCTCCCCAAGGCTCCTCAGGGCTTTCAGGGCTGCAGGGACTCCCACACAGCCGGCTCAGCCCCGCTGGCAGCCCCACAGACTGCACCTCCCGTGGCCAGCAGCAAAGAGCCAGACAGGTCTGGGGGGTGGAAAGGGCAAAGTCTCTGTGTGGGTCTCGGGAAGCAGGGCTGTCCCCCTGGGAAGGACAGCAGGAGCAGCTGGAGAGGCCTCAGGGGGCTGAAACAAGAGAGGAAAACAGGAATCAAAGCAAAGCCCACCTGGGCAAAAATAACATTCACAAAACTTCTGTGAGGTCCTGTTTACAATTATCTGCTGAACTGTACAACTGATAAAAAGGGATTTGTGATATATTCCATTTACGTTGTTTGTGAGGAGTGTTTTCCTCCGTGCCATCCGTGCCGTGGTCATGTCCCCAAGCACACACAGCAATAGGGTAATTTATTCCCTATTTCCATGGGGAAAAGGGGGATTCAGGGAGTCCCTGATGTGGCACAATGCCAGGAGGAGCACACCCTGATGAATGCCATGTTCCCCCACACCCCCCTGGCTGCTGTCCCGGAGGCAGGGCGGGCTCTCTGGTGTGCAGGGAGAGGGGCTGAGGGTTTCCATGGACTTCCAGCACAGATCAGCTGGAGCAACCCCTGATGCAGTCAGAGGAATCACCCCAGACTGGGTGTTTTCCCTGGATTGCTAGAGGTTCCCTTGCTTTTAAGCCTGCTTAATTTTTCCTTGTCCTTCCCTCTAAAGAAGGAAATTCTGTTTGACAAGTTTCTGCCTGCTGGTGTCCACATTTCACTTTTTAAAAAGGATTTTGAGATTTCCATTTTTGGGTTCTCTGGGATGCCCAAGAGACCCTTCAATACAGCAAAAGGAAGGCTCTTTTCTCTATGAGAAAATAGAGATGCTCTATGAGGAGAAGAGGAGAGAGCAGAGGAGACCTGAGGGCTTACCTTGTGCATGTGGCCTGAAGAACTATGACCAAAGAATGAAAGCTAAAGAGAAAAATAAAAACAAAAATAAAAACTGAAAAGGGGAGAGAAGAGAGGAAAAAATGGAAGAGAAGAAAGAGATTAAGAGTTTACAGTGTGTTTAACTGAGAAATAAGCTGTGGTTACAGACAGAGTGCAACAAAGCTCTCAGGTGAGAGGAAATATGGAGTGTGAAGTGAAGTCTGAGTGCTGGGGCTCAGCTTGGCCCATGAGGGCTCCCGTGTCCCTTTAGGTGGTGACAGTGATCCCCTGCCCCTGTGAGCCCAGCCGGCCACAGCCACGGGCTGGGGGGACACGGGGGAGCAGCAGCTGAACTCTGAGAGCCCAGAACACCCAAGCCCTGCTGAGCTCTGTGTGCAGCCCCAGCGCTGGCCCAGCTCAGCCCCTGTTGTGCCATGGCCATCCCGCTGGGCAGGGGCGGGTTCAGCTGGGGCCGTTCTGGGGTAAAACACTCCCGTTTTGGGAGCCTGCAGACAGCTCCGTGACAAACGTGGCCGCAGGTGAGGGGGGAGAGCGAAGCCCCTCGTTCCTGCTGGGAAAGGCTGCCCCATCACTGCACCAGGGGGCTGGCACAGGAGGGGGGCAGGGAGCAGCACCCCTTCCCCAGAGCCCTGCTGCCCGAGCCCGGGCTCTGTCCCCTCCCGGGCCATGGCCCGTCCCTGCCCAGTCCTGCCTTCAGGCTGCCCCCAAGGCTAACAGGAGGGAAGGACTCAATCCCAGCCCTTCACCTGCCCTCCTCAGAGGGACTGGTGCAAATGCAAGCTGTTTTCCTGGAGCTGTCCCCCTTTCTCCCTGCACTACACACACCAGCTCTCTCTAAGGCTGTTTCCTTGGCCCAGGTGAAATGGAGAATGGTCATGTGCACACACAGCAGCTGTTCCGTCTGCATGACCTTACCTTTTCCTCTAACTCTTTTATTTGTCTTTTTTGGCCTTCAATTCTTTCTTCTAGCTCTTTAATTCTCTGTCAGATTTCAAATAAAAAAATATTTATTAACCAACCAAATACAAATGTACCCGGAAGATGCATTACTTTGGGGGATATAAATTGTATGTGCTGTGCTTCTACCAAAAATAAATTGGGCATTAAGGTGTAGGTGAGTGCTCTGTGGTTGTCACCGTGTGTGACAGAGGCAGGAAAAGCACGCTGCCCTGTGTGCAGGGTGATCCAAGGCCAAGCAAGGCCTGTCCCAGGCCTGGCCAGCTCGGGACAGCTCCAGGAGAGGCTGGTGCTCCCCGTCCCTCCAGTGCCTGCCCTGGGCTGCCCACACCCACCTGCTGGGCGTGCTGAATGAGCTCCATCCTTTCCCGCAGGATTTGGGCGTCCCTCTCCCGGAGCTCACTCATCACCTGCCGCTTCCACTGCTCCACGGCGCTCTTCAGCTTCTCCTTCTCCTCTTCTGAAAGAAGTTCGGAAATTTTGGCTCCAGCTTCTTGCTGCAGGGCATCATAGAGCATGGCTTCTAATTCCAGAATTTGCTAATCAAAAACAATATAAAGCTGTCAGCTCGACCTCGTCCCTGGTTGGGTGAGGCGTTTGTGAGGAACGGAACATCCGACCCTGCAAGGCAACGGGGGCGGTGGAGGGGCTGCGTGCTGAGCCTCCCACGCAGGGCAGCACGGAAAACTCCATCCAGAGGGAAAACACTCCAGGCTGCCTCCATCCTGCGGGCTCCGAGCAGCACTGGAACCGGGACAGCCTCTGGGCCAAGCCTAGGCTGCCCCACAAACATGTGGGAGTCAGCTTCTGCTTCCTGGGGATGGGAGATGGCCGTGGGGAGAGGAGGGAGGAGGAAAAGAAGTAAAGGAAGAAGGAGAGGGAAAAGGGAAAATGTAAATAGGAAAAGGGAAAAAGGAAAGAGGTTCATCAAATACCCATTTTGTGAGTTACAGGTATTTTTTACATGTATTTTTCAGTCCCTCAGTTGCCCTTTCCCAGCTCTCCTGCTATCCTGCAGAGGACACAGCAGCACCAGTCCATGCTCCTGCCAGAAGGAACAACNCTGTGAGTTACAGGTATTTTTCACATGTATTTCTCAGTTGCCCTTCCCCAGCTCTCCTGCTATCCCGCAGAGGACACAGCAGTCCATGCTCCTGCCAGAAGGAACAACTCCCTGCCCTGTGTGTGCAACATTTTGTACCAACCAGTGGGAAATGCCTCATGGGAAATAGCCCTGTCCTGCAGGGGTTTGTGCCNGAAGTAAAGGAAGAAGGAGAGGGAAAAGGGAAAATGTAAATAGGAAAAGGGAAAAAGGAAAGAGGTTCATCAAATACCCATTTTGTGAGTTACAGGTATTTTTTACATGTATTTTTCAGTCCCTCAGTTGCCCTTTCCCAGCTCTCCTGCTATCCTGCAGAGGACACAGCAGCACCAGTCCATGCTCCTGCCAGAAGGAACAACTCCCTGCCCTGTGTGTGCAACATTTTGTACCAACCAGTGGGAAATGCCTCATGGGAAATAGCCCTGTCCTGCAGGGGTTTGTGCCCAAGGAAACGACCCTGTCCTGCAGGGGTTTGTGCCCAGGGAAACAGCCCTGTCCTTCAGGGGTTTGTGCCCAAGGAAATGACCCTGTCCTGCAGGGGTTTGTGCCCAAGGAAATGACCCTGTCCTGCAGGGGCTCTGCTGCTGCCCCTCTCAGGCAGGGAGCTGCACCCTCTGCATTCACTGGGATGGGGAAGTGTGCAGGGAATGCCCTGGCCACGCTTCCCTGGGCTCAGAGCCTGGCACCCTCCTGGAGCAGCTGGTGCTGGCAGACAGCGTCTCCTGCCCTGGAATCCAGGGTAAAGGCTGTCCCCCAGGCAAGCCAAGGGCGAGCTGAAATCTATTTCAGCAAGTTTGATCCAGGGCAGGAGAAAAGGCAGCAGCTGGTGGCACCTCTGCACGCCCCCTCCAGAGCTGGGGCATCTTGCAGAGCTCTCCATGGCCAGGAGAACCCCGCTGCAATAGAATCATGGAATTGTTGGGGCTGGAAAAGTCCTCAAAGTGCAGCTGTCCCCGAGCCCTGCCAAGGCCACCAGTAACCCATGTCCCCAAGGGCCACACCCACACCTGCTGGGTCTGTTGTGATCATTCAGCTCCATTCAAAAGCACGATTTCCAGCTGAGCTGCTGCTGCTGTCTGGCTGGGTCTCAGCAGAGCCAGGAGAGCAGAATGCTCTCAGCAGAGCAGTGGCACCATGGCAGGGGCTGTGGTACTGGTGATAACTGGAGAAAACTGGAGATAACTGGAGATAACTGGTAATGATAACTGGAGAAAACTGGAGAAAACTGGAGAAAACTGCTGATAACTGCTGATAACTGCTGATAACTGGAAATAACTGGTGATGATAACTGGAGATAACTGGTGATAACTGGTGATAACTGGTGATAACTGGTGATAACTGCTGATAACTGGGGATAACTGGGGATAACTGGGGATAACTGGGGATAACTGGAGATAACTGCTGATAACTGCTGATAACTGCTGATAACGAGATAACTGCTGATAACTGGACATAACTGCTGATAACTGCTGATAACTGGAGATAACTGGAGGTAACTGGACATAACTGCTGATAACTGGACATAACTGCTGATAACTGGTGATAACTGGTGATAACTGGAGATAACTGGTGAAAACTGGTGAAAACTGGTGAAAACTGCTGATGAAAACTGCTGAAAACCATGGCATCTCCGTGGGGAAGAACACATCAGATCTCAGGAGAAGANGAAAAGCACGCTGCCCTGTGTGCAGGGTGATCCAAGGCCAAGCAAGGCCTGTCCCAGGCCTGGCCAGCTCGGGACAGCTCCAGGAGAGGCTGGTGTTCCCCGTCCCCCCAGTGCCTGCCCTGGGCTGCCCACACCCACCTGCTGGGCGTGCTGAATGAGCTCCATCCTTTCCCGCAGGATTTGGGCATCCCTCTCCCGGAGCTCACTCATCACCTGCCGCTTCCACTGCTCCACGGCGCTCTTCAGCTTCTCCTTCTCCTCTTCTGAAAGAAGTTCGGAAATTTTGGCTCCAGCTTCTTGCTGCAGGGCATCATAGAGCATGGCTTCTAATTCCAGAATTTGCTAATCAAAAACAATATAAAGCTGTCAGCTCGACCTCGTCCCTGGTTGGGTGAGGCGTTTGTGAGGAACGGAACATCCGACCCTGCAAGGCAACGGGGGCGGTGGAGGGGCTGCGTGCTGAGCCTCCCACGCAGGGCAGCACGGAAAACTCCATCCAGAGGGAAAACACTCCAGGCTGCCTCCATCCTGCGGGCTCCGAGCAGCACTGGAACCGGGACAGCCTCTGGGCCAAGCCTAGGCTGCCCCACAAACATGTGGGAGTCAGCTTCTGCTTCCTGGGGATGGGAGATGGCCGTGGGGAGAGGAGGGAGGAGGAAAAAATGTAAAGGAAGGGGGAGAGGGAAAAGGGAGAAGGGAAACTGTAAATAGGAAAAGGGGAAAAGGAAAGAGGTTCATCAAATACCCATTCTGTGAGTTACAGGTATTTTTCACATGTATTTCTCAGTTGCCCTTCCCCAGCTCTCCTGCTATCCCGCAGAGGACACAGCAGTCCATGCTCCTGCCAGAAGGAACAACTCCCTGCCCTGTGTGTGCAACATTTTGTACCAACCAGTGGGAAATGCCTCATGGGAAATAGCCCTGTCCTGCAGGGGTTTGTGCCTGAGGAAATGACCCTGTCCTGCAGGGGTTTGTGCCCAGGGAAACAGCCCTGTCCTTCAGGGGTTTGTGCCCAAGGAAATGACGCTGTCCTGCAGGGGTTTGTGCCCAGGGAAACAGCCCTGTCCTTCAGGGGTTTGTGCCCAAGGAAATGACCCTGTCCTGCAGGGGTTTGTGCCCAAGGAAATGACCCTGTCCTGCAGGGGCTCTGCTGCTGCCCCTCTCAGGCAGGGAGCTGCACCCTCTGCATTCACTGGGATGGGGAAGTGTGCAGGGAATGCCCTGGCCACGCTTCCCTGGGCTCAGAGCCTGGCACCCTCCTGGAGCAGCTGGTGCTGGCAGACAGCGTCTCCTGCCCTGGAATCCAGGGTAAAGGCTGTCCCCCAGGCAAGCCAAGGGCGAGCTGAAATCTATTTCAGCAAGTTTGATCCAGGGCAGGAGAAAAGGCAGCAGCTGGTGGCACCTCTGCACGCCCCCTCCAGAGCTGGGGCATCTTGCAGAGCTCTCCATGGCCAGGAGAACCTCGCTGCAATAGAATCATGGAATTGTTGGGGCTGGAAAAGTCCTCAAAGTGCAGCTGTCCCCGAGCCCTGCCAAGGCCACCAGTAACCCATGTCCCCAAGGGCCACACCCACACCTGCTGGGTCTGTTGTGATCATTCAGCTCCATTCAAAATCACGATTTCCAGCTGAGCTGCTGCTGCTGTCTGGCTCGGTCTCAGCAGAGCCAGGAGAGCAGAATGCTCCCAGCAGAGCAGTGGCACCATGGCAGGGGCTGTGGTACTGGTGATAACTGGAGAAAACTGGAGATAACTGGAGATAACTGGTAATGATAACTGGAGAAAACTGGAGAAAACTGGAGAAAACTGCTGATAACTGCTGATAACTGCTGATAACTGGAAATAACTGGTGATGATAACTGGAGATAACTGGTGATAACTGGTGATAACTGGTGATAACTGGTGATAACTGCTGATAACTGGGGATAACTGGGGATAACTGGGGATAACTGGGGATAACTGGAGATAACTGCTGATAACTGCTGATAACTGCTGATAACGAGATAACTGCTGATAACTGGACATAACTGCTGATAACTGCTGATAACTGGAGATAACTGGAGGTAACTGGACATAACTGCTGATAACTGGACATAACTGCNAGGAGATAACTGGACATAACTGGTGATAACTGGTGATAACTGGAGATAACTGGAGATAACTGGAGATAACTGGAGATAACTGGAGATAACTGGAGATAACTGGAGATAACTGGAGATAACTGGAGATAACTGGAGATAACTGGAGATAACTGGAGATAACTGGAGATAACTGGTGAAAACTGGTGAAAACTGCTGATGAAAACTGCTGAAAACCATGGCATCTCCGTGGGGAAGAACACATCAGATCTCAGGAGAAGATTCTGCTTTTCCTTTTAAGAACAACACCAGCACCTTGTTAACCTCATCCCAGCAAAATGCTGCTGTTTGGCACCTGGATTTCTGCTGGGCCCAACCTCAGGGACACAGCCCTCAGCCCTGTCTGGACGTCCTGGGCTGGGCAGGAGAAGGGCAGGGGGACCCTCCTGGCCCCCAGAGCAGCAGCAGTGTCAGCCAAGTGCTCCCGGGAGCAGAGCCCCTGCAGCAGCCAGGCTCAGCGGCTCTGCCTGCTAATCCTGTTGGCTCTGCTTCAGGGGGATCACGATTAACTGCTCCTCATCTCCAGGGGCACAAAGGAAACATGGAAGTGAAGCGAATTTTGTAAAGCAAAAGAGCTTTTTCCACTCGAATTCCAGGGAAGAACAAAGCTTCCTTTGCTGCTTTCAGGCTTCATTTGTGCCCTGGAGCAAAGCTGGGCCTGGGACACGTGTTTGGTGCCTTCAGAAAACACAGGAAAATGCAAATAACCCTCAGCCCCCTCTGCATGGGCTGCACACTCTTTGCACTCACTGCTTCCCATGGGCAGACTCAGCCTTGAGCTGGACAAACTGCAGCTCAGGACAGAAGATGATGGAATCACAGAGTCCCAGACTGGGGCCTTAAAGGCTGTCCTGTTCCACCCCCTGCCCTGGGCAGGGAGATTCCACTGCAAGGTGTTGTAGGGCTGGGACCACAGGTGAGGGGGCTCGTGTGCTTTCCAAGGTTTGTGTTGGTTCCAGATACAGCCTGGAATGTGGCAAAATCAGTCCTAAAAATCACCCACAGGACAGAAAATGTGTGGAGCAAAAGCTCCCCCAAACGGTTCAAACACAAGTAGGCAACAGGATGCAGAAACAGAGGCGTAAATACTCACTGCTCCTCAGAAAGTGTACCTGTGCTCTAGGTTTATGTAGAACAGGAAAAATGAGATAAACTGAGAGGAAACGTTGTGCCTTTTGTGGATTTATAGATAACCTTTCTCTCATTGATAGAAACAAGACAGCTGATGACTGAAAAGATGGGTGAAATGCCTTAGGATCAGCTAATGATGAACCTGACTGAAAAGCAGCTTCATTTCAAATTTACACAACCCAGAATCCCTCCAGCTGCTCTGGTTACAGAGGGTGTAATCCAAAATCCAAGGAAATGTCTAGGCTAAAATACCTTTTTTAAAAATGCAAGACAAATTACTGAAAACCTAATTTCCTTCTCAGTCCTTCACTGAAACTTTGGCTGGATTAAAACCCGTGTTGAGTAAGTTAATATTCAGGTCCTAACCCTGCAAGGGCCACTCAAACCCAAGAGTTTTGTCCATGAAGAAGTGGTGGTTAGCTCAGGGTGCAGAGGGTTTGCTGAACTCTCACCCCGTGCAGCCCTCGGGGCACCCCAGGAGCACAAAGGGGAGTGTGCACAGGGGCCAGAGCCCACGGGCAGGGAGCTAATCCAGGTGTGCTAACTCAGCCACCAAGGACAACCCTCACCTTGTGAGCCTGGTCCAGGGACTGTTTCCTGAAGTCCAGCTCATCGTCCAGGTAGCCCTTCTGCTTGCTGAACAGCTCCTGGGGACCAGGGAAGGGCAGTCAGTGACCCCCACGGCCCCGGGCCATGTCCCCTCCCCGGCCCCTCCCCGGTACCTTCTCGTTCTCCAGGTCCAGCATCTTCTGCTGCAGCGCAGACTCGGTCACCTCGATCTGCTGGAGCCACTGAGGGAGCAGAGCAGAGCCCAGCCTGAGCCCAGCCTGGGAGCTGGGCACGGCCAGCACACGCAGGGACTGCTTGGACAGCAGGGCACAACCACCTGCACCTCTGGGCTTCTCCTCGAACAGCCCCACTTCCAAGCCTGGCCCTTCCCTCCCGAGCTGGCTTTGCGAGCTCAGCCACACTTTAAATGAGGCCCTGTCTGCTCACTGCTGGCCTGTCACCCCCACTGGGACAAAGCCCAGGGCAGCTCCTCATGGAGCACCATGGCTCCTGTCTGGGCTGCCACCTCCCTCGGCAGTGTCTGCTCAGAGGGACCAGCCCCCTTCCAACACAGACCAGGGGTGGTGCCCTGCTCCTCACCTTCTCAGCCAGCGTCAGGACAGTCCTCGCCTGGATGATGACCACCTGCTCCTCGTTGGTCAGATTCTGCACCAAAAGCAGAGCACAATTACAACAAATCCCTGTGTCTCGTTACTAACCCGCTGCTTGGGCCACTGCTGTTTCAAACACCTCTGGAATTAAATATGTCTGAGGAACAACAAACTGAGAAAATTAATATTGTAATGCAAAATCATTGTAAAAGCCATTGTCACTGTTCATTACAAATCCTTATACATAATTCTTCCAAAATTCTCGTATTTACTGACAAGAGAAGGGACACTGGATCTATTTGTACCCAACAGGGAATGAACACACGTTTACACAGGACAAGATCAAGCTCAGCACAAAGAGCCATGGGGAGAAGAGATGCAGTGCTCATCCCATGCACCATCCTCACTTTGTGCAGCAAAGTGATGATCTTGGGAAGCATTTATTGAGATGTTGGCCATTCCATCCATCTTTTGTTGCTTTCTCAAAAGAAATCAAAGTACTGGAAATGGAATTGCATTTCATCCCAAGCTTCAGTGTGACCACAGGTGCAGCAGGAGAGGGGGCCTGGGCCTCACTCGTGTGGGGACCCTGAGACAGAGTCAGGGCAGGGGCTGAGCAGGGGCACTGAGAAGATCTTCAGCCTAAGGCACTGCTGGGACATGGCAGTGCTGTCCTGCAGGGATTGAATCAGGGAGTTCTGGGATGCTTGGGGTGGAAGGGACAAAAAAATCCCACCCAGTGCCACCCCTGCCATGGCAGGGACACCTCCCACTGTCCCAGGTGCTCCCAGCCCCAGTGTCCAGCCTGGCCTTGGGCACTGCCAGGGATCCAGGGCACCTGTGCTAGGGCCTGCCCACCCTCAGGTGTTCATAGCTCTGTACTTCCAGGCTGTGCCATGGTCCTGGGTCCTGGTCCCTTTTGCTGCTATCCAGCCTGTCCAGAGGGAGAGCTGGGGAGGCCCAGGAGCAGAGCTGTGAGCACAGTGGGGACCCCTCTGCAGCCCCAGTGCTGGGCTGGGGTCTCCCAGGAGGGCTCTGGGGTGGCTGAGGGCTCTGTGAGACCTCGGGCTGGAGAGGGGCTCTGCTCTCCTCGGCCCCTCACAGCCCTGGGGCTCTGCTGAGAGAGGAGAGCACAGGAAAGGACCCCAGGACGTGTGTGCCTCCCGTGTGCACCACTGAATGTGCAGTTATTCACTGCCACCTGCTGAAGGAGAAGCACTTGCAAGGTCCTTGTGATTTGCTTCTCCTGTTCACTCTGTTGTTCTGACTTCTTGTTTAATGTCCCTTGTTGACTTCTTGTTAAACTTGTTTCATGTTTACTATCAAGGGTTAGTGGGTTACTAGGCAAACTCAAAGCACACGGCTGCTGAAACGCAGAAGCAAAGCAAATGCAGAGCGAGCAAATCAAGAAGCTGTGTGTGAGCAGTGGCCAGGGAGCACCAGACACCAACATTACTGTCGGAGTAACAGGGATCTCAGAAGCAATGTGGTGACCCCGAGCCCCGGCACTTCCCTCCTCAGGTGGCAGCAGAACCTTTCAATGCCAGCAAATGCTTTGCTCATACTCCAAACCAGCGGCAGGACAGGCTGTGCAGCACCAAACCAGGCAGCTTTGCTCACTGCACACGAGGACAGGTGTTCCCCAAAGCATGCACAATTTATTAAAGGAACATACACTTACGGCGTTATCCCCTAAAATGTCCAACTTTTTCATCAGCTCTGCCACTACGATGTCCTGACAAGAGAGAAACGGAGAAGCAGGGGTCAGCACAGAGCATCTGGCCTTGCTCAGGGGCAGGAGGACGGGCAAGGAGCATCCCTTACTGTGACACCTTCAGCCTCGCAGTACACCTGCAGAGGGCTCTTCCCCTCGGTGAAGGGGCCGTGGTGGAAGGTGATGGCCGGGGACCGTCTCTCCCTCTCCTGCAAGGACAGTAATTGCTCGGTTACCCTCTGGGTGTGTCACACACGGCATCATGGCATGGTCTGGGTCGGAGGGGCCCTTACAGCTCATCCCACCCCAGCCTCTGCCACAGCAGCCTGTCAACAGCACCGCTGGTGGCCCCGGGTGTCTGTGGCTTTCCCCTTTCACCGGGACTCTGTCCGGAGCCCCTCGGCCTCCCTCCCTGCAGAGTGCCCCTCTCCAGTGCCCCCGACCTGCAGAGTGCCCCTCTCCGGTGTCCCCAGACCTGCAGAGTGCCCCTCTCCGGTGTCCCCAGACCTGCAGAGTGCCCCTCTCCGGTGTCCCCAGACCTGCAGAGTGCCCCTCTCCGGTGTCCCCAGACCTGCAGAGTGCCCCTCTCCGGTGTCCCCAGACCTGCAGAGTGCCCCTCTCCGGTGTCCCCAGACCTGCAGAGTGCCCCTCTCCGGTGTCCCCAGACCTGCAGAGTGCCCCTCTCCGGTGTCCCCAGACCTGCAGAGTGCCCCTCTCCGGTGTCCCCAGACCTGCAGAGTGCCCCTCTCCGGTGTCCCCAGACCTGCAGAGTGCCCCTCTCCGGTGTCCCCAGACCTGCAGAGTGCCCCTCTCCGGTGTCCCCAGACCTGCAGAGTGCCCCTCTCCGGTGTCCCCAGACCTGCAGAGTGCCCCTCTCCGGTGTCCCCAGACCTGCAGAGTGCCCCTCTCCGGTGTCCCCAGACCTGCAGAGTGCCCCTCTCCGGTGTCCCCAGACCTGCAGAGTGCCCCTCTCCGGTGTCCCCAGACCTGCAGAGTGCCCCTCTCCGGTGTCCCCAGACCTGCAGAGTGCCCCTCTCCGGTGTCCCCAGACCTGCAGAGTGCCCCTCTCCGGTGTCCCCAGACCTGCAGAGTGCCCCTCTCCAGTGCCCCCAGACCTGCAGTGCCCGGGCAGGGCTGGGGGTGCCCCAGGCGCTCACCTCCAGCTCCAGGATCCTGAACTCCAGCAGCTCGTTCTGGTCCTTCACGTCCTGGACGTCGTGTTTCAGGCGAGCCTCCTCGGCCTCCATCTGCCTGATCTGCCAAAAGCACGAGGCACCGGGTCCTGGCACTGCTGGGCAGGGCAGGGCTGAGCCCACCACCCGGGCAGGGGGCACAGGGCTGTCCCCAGGGCCACTGTCCTCATGCCCCTTGCACCAGGACACACATGAGGAGTGCCAGAACCCCACTTTTCCAGCAGCTTTATAAGGATCTTGTATTAAACATGAATTATTTCCAGCAGGGCTGTGCCATACAGACTGGAACGTTGCACCTTCTGCATCCCCCGAGACACAAATGTTATTTGAATAGCACAAATAGAAAAGCTGAATACCTTTTCCACCAGCTCCTGATTCCTTCTGTACAATGCCTGCTTCTCCTCAATCCACTTCATGTCCTTGGGAAGGAAATGAACAACACTGCAGGTGAAGCTGCGGCAAGTATTTCACTGAACTTCACACACAGGGGGACAGAATGAGGAGAGCTGGGAAACTCTGAGTCCATTGCTTCCTAAAATCACTTCCCAAGCTAAACTTGCCCATGTAATTTTAACAGCTCTGTAGTACACAAATGGAATAAAAACATTCCAGTGATTAGAAAACTCTTTCAGGTAAAATCTGGTTTGCATTAAAAGGGATATGTCCAACTATGTGCTTACTATCAAATTTCTATTTTGCTAAATACAAATTCCATACTTCTGCAGATCAGGCAAACTAAACTTTATCTGGAAGCTAATCTCTTCATTTGAGGAATATATAAAACCCACAAACCCAGCACATCATTTATCAGCAAGAACGGCAATAAGAGGTTAAGCTGAGAAGGCAATGATTGAATTAATATTTTGTTGTTCTGAAAAACATTTTCTGTTTACTTCTGTTGGGGGGTTTTTGAGGTTTTTTGGTTTTTTTTAGTTTGTTTTTTTTGGGGGGGGTTTGTTTTTTTGGTTTTTTGGGTTTTTTTTGGTTTGTTTGTTTGGTTTGGGTTTTGTTGGTTTTTTTTTTTTTTTTTGGTTTTTTTTTTTTTTTTGGTTTTTTTGTTTATTTTTTTCTTTAATTTTGTCTGCAGAAGTCGTGCACAAGCTGTAACCAGCCCGGGAACCTTTCTGGTCCCCCAGCAGAGGTGGGGAAGGGGCTGGAGTCAGCATTACCTGTCCCTGCTCAGCAAGAGCCTTCTCCAGGTCTTCTATCTGAGCCTGGGACCGGTGTATTTCTGCTTGGAGCTGCTCACGTGTCTGTGGGATATGAGAGAGAAACGAAAAATACCCAAAAAATCAATAAAGAATAATTAAAAAATAAATTAAAAAAAAACCCCCAAACTTTCTTCAAAAGACCAAACCAAATGCAGTTACAGAAAAGTTTTAAAACACCAAATGCTTTTAAGAAATTATTTTGAAAGTTCTTTGGCAGAAGAAATTCACAGCTGAGCACAGAGTATCAAATAACCAAATGCAATCAAATCAAGTCTGTGAGATAGGATTAATGATTTTGAGATTTAACTCAAATTAACGAGATGGCAAAGCAGAGCTGGCCCCTCACAGCTGCTCGTGGCAGGCTGCAGCAGAACCCCCTTCCCCAGGAAAACAAAGGAAAATTGCAGTGGCACAATTCTGGGCACACCTGGTTCCTTAAATCTGGGGGACACTAAACACTCAGAACAGACCCCGGATGACGAAGTGGCAAATTTCATTGACCTTTTGTGCCTTTGGTGCCTTATCTATGACTTAGAACCTTACCCATGATTTAGTGCCATATCTATTTCATACCCATGTCTCACTTTTATTATATTTGTAGCTTCCTGCTTCTTTAAACAGACACCACATCCCTACACATGTTTTCTGGAGAACAAATGTAATTATTGTTAGCTGCTTTATTTGTTACATACTTTCATAGAACATTTTCTTTCCTTGAGCCATTTCTCTGCTATTTATCCTGTAATTTACACTGAAAGTGATTTTGTTTGCATGACCTACTCTGGTGCCTCCTTTGGCTCACTAGGAAAAGAGTAAAATCCAGTCACTTTCACAGCTGGGCATGCCTTGGCTCACTGGGATTTTCTTTCCAGGTGCAATCCCTGATGTTTCAGAGTAGATGTTCATCCTGGGAATGTCAGTTTTTGTGCATTACCCCTTGACCTGGATAACAGTTCCTGGATAACATCTTCACAGAACAGATGTAGGAGCAAATTAAGGCTCTGCAGGCACATTTCTCCTGTTAAATTTTTCCCTTTCCTGACTGCACTCACCCTTGCAGGCTGGGCATGACCCATCCTGCCAGCCCTTCGGAGACCCAGGGAATGGTTTGGATGGGAAGGGACCCCAAATCCCACCCAGTGCCACCCCTGCCATGGCAGGGACACCTCCCACTGTCCCAGGTGCTCCCAGCCCCAGTGTCCAGCCTGGCCTTGGGCACTGCCAGGGATCCAGGGGCAGCTCCAGCTGCTCTGGGCACCTGTGCCAGGGCCTGCCCACCCTGCCAGGGCACAGCTCCTCTGTGACTCCTTGGCACACACAACAAGCTCCTAACAAAGCAGCACTTCAGGCCAGCTGTCCAGAGCCATGGGATCCCTGGGAGGCAGACAGGCAGAACAGCACAGGGCACTTTGCAATTTAATTAACAGAAAAATCTCAGCTATAAGCCTTCTAAACATTTTATGAGGAATCATGTAATCTCTCAGAGCCCAGAAGGAATTAAAGACCCCACATTATATATTTAAGGCTATCTGTCCTAGTTCTTTACAAAAAAGAGCTT
This sequence comes from Chloropsis cyanopogon, assembly GCA_013400585.1. Classification (NCBI taxonomy): domain Eukaryota; kingdom Metazoa; phylum Chordata; class Aves; order Passeriformes; family Irenidae; genus Chloropsis; species Chloropsis cyanopogon. The sequence goes on from WEZZ01001963.1 coordinate 179,889, forward strand.
ACTTTCAAGGATTTCCCATTAAAAATGCTCCCTGGATTTCCCTTGAGCTGATCAGAGGTGCCAAGCCCGAGCTGCAGCAGTGGAGGATTCTCGGCAGCCCCTTCCCAGGGAGCTGGCAGGAGTCAGAGTGCCTGGAGCCCCAGGTGAGCTGGAGAACAGCCTGAGCGCGGCCCCCTGGATGCCCCGCCCGCCCTGCCCCCTCCAAGGCCCCATTTCGGGGCAGTGTGAGCCGTGCAGACCTTGACTTCTCGCTCTGCATCCAAGGTGCCCCCGACCTGCTCCTGCAGCAGGGCGTAGGCGCGCTGCAGCGCCTGGTACTCCATCGTCAGCTGCCGGAACCGCAGCTCCGTCTCCTCCTTGGCCATGCCCTGCCAGCACAAAAAAGGAGGGCATTAGGTTTGTTTTCTCTTAGAAGAGCCAAAATCATCACTTTTGAAATGCAATTCGGATGCACAGTACTAAAAACCTTGGTTAAGTGCCCTCAAGCTGCTTGCCCTCCGTCCCCTAGACATCTCTTGCACGTCTTACCTCCAGGAAATGCAATACAGAAATAAAAAGATAATCCCTGCCTTGGAAAGATAAAAGCTTGCCTTCCATATAGCACACTAATGACTGCACCCCCCTTTCTTACTGGAACAGGGAAAATCATCACATTAAAGGTGAAAATGCAGCTTTCTTTAACAACAAAAGGTTTTCAATTTGGAAAGGAAACCAAGCCTGACAGCCTCACTCAATTATTCAAACACGAATCCAGAGTTAATAGTTGTAGCAGTGGTGACAGCAACATGAAAGGAGCCCTTCATCTTCTTCACCCTCCTTACAATATCCAGGATGGAATGCTTTCATGTCAGGCTGACCAGAATATTTCACTCAACATGAAATGGAATTACATTGCTGGGTGCATGCATCAACTTCCCACGGGCTGAACGGGGGAAAAAATGTCAATACAGGGATGAAAAACATACAGGCTCATACATACACAAATCCACTCAGACTTCCTGCAGTGCAGCCTGGGAACCATCAGGTATCTTTCATGATGGAGAGAGGAATTCTGCAGGTTCCCTTTCAGCAGATTGAATTACACACCTGCAGCCAGCACACCATGAAAAGGCTGCACATCATCAGTGACAATTTTTGTTTATTACAAGATTCTTGTTAAGCCCAGAGCTGTGTAATGGGCCAGTGATCTGACACACACCGGGGAATGCATTTGTGGGAAGCCCTGGCAAATACAAGGAATAATCCCTTTAATTTGTATTACATTTGTGTGCTCTGCTCTCAGAGCCTCTGGAGCCCAGCCAGGAACCAGCCTTTCCCTGGAGCCCAGAGCTTCAGGGGAACATTCATTCCTTCCCTTCTCCCTCCACAAACACAGACCTTACTGCTCAGTGCCGAGCTCGGCTGAACCAACCTACACCTGCCAAAACCTGCAGCCAGGCTCACAGTGAACACATCTCCCAAGGCCTGTCCAATTTCTCAGTTCTTCAGACCTGCAAACCTGCCATAAATTCAATATCCTTAGGATATGAGACTTCAGCTTGGCTGGAAGTTGTGAAGCTACTGAAGACCTGAGATTTAGAGATACTGACCAACGTGCACAGTACCGAATTTAGCAGAAATGTTTCATTTTGTGGTCTGAGGTGACAGAATGATAGAACAGATATGAGAGAACAGCAATGATAGATAGAAATGATGGAACAGAGCAGGGATTATATTAAAAGCCAGTCCCAAGGTTATGACCAAACCAAGGTGGGTTTTGGGGGGGTACCTCCTCCAGGTCGTCCTCAGGCGTGCAGGGGGTCTGGTCAGTGCGGTCGGTTTGGTAGGAGATGGAGGAACCGTCAGACTCCAGGGAGGCCTCCTCATCATAGCCATAGAACGTCTCCACCACCGGCTTCTGACAGAGAGCAGGGTCAGGGATGGCCCTGGCACCAGACAGACTGCCCTGCCACCTGGACAGACTGCCCTGCCACCTGGACAGACTGCCCTGGCACCCGGACAGACTGCCCTGCCACCTGGACAGACTGCCCTGCCACCCAGACACACTGCCCTGGCACCCGGACAGACTGCCAGGGATGCAGGGGCAGCCCCAGCTGCTCTGGGCACCTGTGCCAGGGCCTGCCCACCCTGCCAGGGAACAATTCCTAATTCCCAATATCCCATCCAGCCCTGCCCCTGGCACTGGGAGCCATTCCCTGTGTCCTGTCCCTCCATCCCTGTGTCCTGTCCCTCATCCCTTGTCCCCATCCCTGTGTCCTGTCCCTCCATCTCTTGTCCCCATCCCTGTTCCTGTCCCTCCATCCCTGTGTCCTGTCCCTCTATCTCTTGTCCCCATCCCTGTTCCTGTCCCTCCATCCCTGTGTCCTGTCCCTCTATCTCTTGTCCCCATCCCTGTTCCTGTCCCTCCATGCCTTGTCCAAAGCCCCACCCAGCTTTCAGAGAGACAGAAGTGCCTCCCTGGAAGGCCTGGATGTGATTTTCAGGATGACAGGAGCTGTCTCCCATCGACCTCAATTAGTTATGCATAGATTCGTTAGCCCCAGCCTCACTCTAATTGTTCATCTGTGGATCACAGCACACTGGCAGCCCTGACATTAAACCTCCCTGTGACATTTTAGTGTTAATATTTACATTAACACCCTGCCAGGCCCTCATTAACCAACATTCCCTTTTCCCTGAGCTCCAACCATCGCTTCCCTAACCAGCAATTTTTGCATGTTACTAAACTCCGTCATGAATTATTTACTACATACACATGTTTTCAGGCAGCACCATTAGAGGATCATTTGGAGATGTGTTAATTCATAAAATTTGTCTCCTCTTAAGACGACCACATCCCACCAAAGTCCCACAGGGCAAATGCAGAGCATGAAAAGGCTCAGAATGCTCGATGCAAACAGTTCCCCTGCCCCCCCTTGAGTATCCCAATACAGTCTGTCAATGGCCTTGAATTACATCCCCCAAATTTAAGTCCAGGACCCATTTGCAGACCCTTGAGGAGGACATTGCCATGGCCCTGAGCTGCTCTGAGCACCCCAGCACTGTCCATCAGCATGTCACCATAGAAGGTTTTGCTTTTTACCTTAGGAATCCTTGTCATTTTTTTCCTTTGCTTCCTGAACCTCAGCAGTTTATCACGTTCCTGCAAGAGTCAGAGACACGTGTTAGCTATTTTCAGAGAGCAGTTACTGAAATGGATATATCCATGTCAGTACAAGGAGCTACTGGGGAAGCAACGGACAGGAATGTCCCTGCTGGCCACTGTCCCACACTGTCACCAGTCCTGGGTTATTCACTCCAACATCTTTCAGGTTTGCCACAGACAACTAGAAGTTGCTCTTTATGTCCATGAAAATCACACTAAAGTAAAGCTGATGATAAGCTTTATGCTGAGAGTTTGGGTGTCCCCTTGGAGCTGCCTCTGGGGTGACCATGGCCCTGCAGTCCTTGCCCTGGCTCTGCTGGCTGTTGGTNACTGGGGAAGCAACGGACAGGAATGTCCCTGCTGGCCACTGTCCCACACTGTCACCAGTCCTGGGTTATTCACTCCAACATCTTTCAGGTTTGCCACAGACAACTAGAAGTTGCTCTTTATGTCCATGAAAATCACACTAAAGTAAAGCTGATGATAAGCTTTATGCTGAGAGTTTGGGTGTCCCCTTGGAGCTGCTCCCTGGGTGACCATGGCCCTGCAGCCCTTGCCCTGGCTCTGGTGGCTGTTGGTGGCTCTGGTGGCTGTTGGTGGCTCTGGAAGGTGCACACACCCCACAGCCCCACTGTACACATTGCAGGGCCTCTTTGAACTTTCAGGCCCAGCTCCTTCTCTAAGGATCTGCAGGTCCCCTGTGCCTCAGGAGTAAGGTTTGAGCCTTTACTGCTGCCAACAATTTTTCCAATTGGAGGAAGTAATAGAATAATCAAATTCCAGGTTGGAGGGACCTTAAATATCTCCTCTTTTCACCCCTGCCATGGCAGGGACACCTCCCACTGTCCCAGGTGCTCCCAGCCCCAGTGTCCAGCCTGGCCTTGGGCACTGCCAGGGATCCAGGGGCAGCCCCAGCTGCTCTGGGCACCTGTGCCAGGGCCTGCCCACCCTGCCAGGGAACAATTTCTTCCTCTTTATGAAGTTAGGTCGATTTTTTACATTACTCAGGAAAAAATCTCTGCTCTGGACTTGCAAAGCCCAGGACTGCAGAGAGGGAAGCTCCAAAGGGGACACCCTCAGATGTTTGATTTTATCTGCTGGGTACAAGGACGTGGTGGCACTGGGGACAGTGACATGTGCTGCTGCCTCAGCCTGGTGGCCAGTCCCCGGCCAGCAGCAGTGGCCGAGGACAATCAGCACTGTTTGCCTGGCAATGGGAACAGCACATCCCATCATAGCCACCAGTGGTGTAACCCCAAATTACCCCCAATAACCCCAAATGTGGTGGGTTGGGTCCCTGCCCAGCACAGCACAGGGGTGGGGTGGGCAAGGGCAGGGCTGGGCACACCCTGGTGGGGCTGACACAGAGCCAGGGTAGCCAGAGTGAAAAGATGCAGTTCCACAGGGACACAGCTGCCCTGGAGATGGGGACATTGCTCTCGGCCATCAGGGCAGGTGGTGGCATTAAAACTTTCCTCCCCACTGTCACTGTGCTTTTCTCTGGTGAACAACTGCTGATAAAAAATCTGCTCTGAGGACACGCCTGGGTCAGCTCACTGCTGAACACAGACAGAAGGGAGAATAAATATTATTGTACCCTGCCTGCTTTCCATGAACAGCAGTTGAAAGCATATACAGATGAGGAGGAAGTTAATGTCACTCTTACCATGACACTCTTCACGTAGCCAGCAGTCTCCAGGGTCTAATGAAACAGAATGAAATAATGTCAGTAACTGGACAAGCTTAAAATTAAAGGGAAGAAATAGAAGTTATTTTTTATATCATGATTACTCAAAGTCGTAAGTATCATGATTTTGGTGTTCTCTGTTTCCAAGGACTGAGAACATGTTAAGAAGGAAGCAAAACCCCAAGCCCAGGATTGCAGACCACCCCCTGTGCACAGGAACCTTCAGCCCTGGTGGTGTGTCCAGCTGAAGGAGCTCAGACAGTTTCCCTCCCAGATCTGGCCACCAGCACACGTTAGGACATGGTTCTGTCATGCCAGGCCAATGTAGATTGAAGGGGTGCTCCCAAACACCACATCACAGATAATTTCTATTACTACTAAGCACAGAAATGCCTCCAGGCTCCCCTGCTGCCCACCGTGCCAGTCAGCTCCCAGAGCCCCCTTAGCTCCCAGAACCTCGGGCACCCCTTCCTTGGACTCCTCTGCTCTGCCCTTGGTCACTCTCTCATGAGGACAGCAGCCTTCCATCTTACCTTGGAGAGCTCATCAATGATGTTTTGCTGCTCAATAACTTGTAGCCTCAGGAAATCCACTTCCCTTTCTTCCTGGCTGTGGTCAAGGTCATTTAGGGAGCTTGGTCTCCTTATTGCTCCAGTTCTCTGCCTCTAGAATCCAAAAACCACAGGGCAGAAGAGGAAACGATCAGGAGGCTTTGCCAGGGACGTGTCCGGCCCTTCCCTTTACAGCAATGATGCCTCTCTCTAATGCTTGCCCTGGCAGCTCTCCTGCTCCCCTTTTGCTGAGCCTCATGTCCGGGCTCCACGTGTGCCAGATGGTCCTGCTCCTCCAGCTGGAAAAAGGGGCAGGGTCACATGTGCAGATTTCCCAGGGATTATGAGGTGATTCTGGCAGGAAAGTTGAAGGTGAATCATAGAATGCCAGATTAGTTTGGGTTGGAAGGGACCTTGCCAGAGTGGAATAGCTTCCCACAGAAGTGGGCTTCCCTCAAGTGTGGGCCAATGCCTGACTCCCTCAGCCCCACCAGCTCCATGTTCTCCCAGGAGAACAGGCACTCACCATCGCAATATTTTCCTGCGTCACAAATTTCAATTTATTTTCCATTCGACGTAAGGCATGTGACAACTCCTCATTCTTCCTGCTGAGGCGTTTGTTTTTGTCCAAAATGGGCTTATACTGACTTTCTGCTTCTCTGAGACGTTTCAACTGAAAGATAAAGAGAAAAATGACACCTCTGGAGCTTTTTCATCAAACATATTAACTACTTTCTGTAACTATCACACTAGAAGTATTTTCTCCTGACACAAAGCAGAACTGATCAAAAACTCTTGGGATTTTCCATTGGGAAGAGAGCATTCCCACATGAGAAGATATTCTACCTGTGCAGCAAATGTTCAATGTGGGGAATGTACTTATTTTTAAAAATAAATAAATATAATTCGAGCTGATGCCATCTCAAAAATCCATTGTTGCACAAGCCAAGCGGGGAGTGAGGCGGCGCAGCCCCGAGCGGAGGAGGAGGCAGCCCCTCGTTTCAAGCTGCCCAGGAGCAAACACCGGGGTGTCTGTGGGGCAGGGCAGCACGTCCCCAGCCCGGGCACTGCTGCACTCACCAGCTCGTTCCTCTCCTCCGACAGCAGCGCGTTCCTGTCCTCCAGCTTGCGGATGATCCCGCTCAGCTCCGCGATTTTCAGCTGGAAGCGCCGGGCATCCTTTTCATCCAACTGCTGTTCCTAAAACAAAGATCAACTGCAAATAACTGTTCATAAGTGTACACGCAAGAGCACATTGGCAAAGCTCAAACTTTTTCTCATCCCGAATCCAAACATTTCAAAATGCTATCGCGTAGAGTGTAACCCACGGAACCCAACTGACCGTGGAAAGCTGCAGGGTGAGACCAATGGAAAGTCAGGAGTGGAAATGTAACAAAGAATGCAAATGCAGAGGTATGTATATGCATATGTATATGCATATGCAAATACAAAGTCACAAATGTGACAATACGGATGTGCAAACACAAAGTTTACGAATGGTAAACTTGGAAACGACAGAAAATATCAAAACTGAAGGCCGTGTTCCAATGATGCCACTGTTGAACTGAGAGCTTCAGACACATCGCCCACTCTGAGGACTTGGCCATAAGAAACTGATATTAAAATTACTGAATTACTGAATGGGGAAAATACATGCAATTGTGCATTGAATAAGCTCTTCTTCCAGAAAGCTGTGGCCCTTATGGGGTCCTAAAGGGTCACTCGTAAGGCCACAGGGGTGGCACTTTATCTGAATGAAAATGCTTAAATCAAATTAGAAATGAATAGAGATATAGGTAGACGTGTTCTCATTCAGAATCAGAGAGGAGTTACAGCTACTGACAAACATTACAGACTTTTCCCCTTCTCTACAACTTGTTCTGGTCTTTGGCAGAAGTTGAGTACAACTAGAGAGAGGCAAATTAGTGCCCACAGTGCTGGTGGCACTTTTGGGAGGTCTAGGGTTCCTCATTCAACAGGTGCAGGAGAGGCTTGGGCCAAAGAATAAAAAAGATTGGTTTGCTCAGGTGTAAGTTTTACACTTGTACTGAGACAATCAAGGCTGTCGCAAAAGAAATCTTGATGAGGATCAGCAATGAGCACGACCTGCACACGTCAGAGGCACGAGGGCAGTTACCCGAGGGCTTTCCTGGGCAAAGGGGGGCCCAGGCAGGGAGGTGCCAGAGTTACATTGCAAAAGCAAAAGCCACTGTGGAGGGGCGACTCCAACCGAGAGTTCTGGCTATTGCAGAGAATAAACGGGAGAGAATTGGTTAGGAGGTCTTTGGTTCACTTTGTGTCCTGCTGGCACTGAGCAGCAGGAAAGGGGTGCCCTGGGGGGCTGCAGGGTCTCCGTGCTGCCCTGCACTGCCGTCCCCGTTCCCTCTGGAACTGGCCTCGTACGTCTGCCCCCCAAGCCCCAGCTCTCGCCTCCGAGAGCTCGCACACAAACAGCGCTGGTGAGAAATGCATTTGCATCGTTTGTTGGCAGAATCGTGTCAAACCGTCAAACTAAGGCGGGTGGCTGAGCATGGCACAGTGAGGAAAAGGAGAGAAAGAACAGAGGAATTTCACCCTGCCGACAAAACCAAACCAAACCAAACCGACCGGGAAACAAAACGACAGAAAGCAAAAGCTCTCCCATGGCGAGGTTTGATTGGAAATCTCAACGGTTTGGGCACGACAAAAGCCAGAGCACGGAGCGGGTGCCTCGGGGCCCCCTGCACAGCCATGGGACAGCTCTTGCTCCGGGGCGCACTCATCAAGATTCTGTCACTCGTTTGGGCGCTTGTTTAGGTGAAACCACGTGGAAGTGCTTACGGGGCTTCCCGAATGATCTGAAGCGTCTCCTGCACCACTTGCATAAGGAAGTTCCCGCTTGGGGCTGCTCAGATGCCGGTCAGACTCTTTGAGCTGGGACAGTTGTTCATCTAAAGCCTCCTTTTGGAGCTGCAGTCTCTGAGCATGCCCGGCTCGCACCCCTAACTCTCTCTCCAGCACGAAGACTGCTCTGTCCTTAAACTTAATCTCCTCCATCTACAAGGAGAACAGAACACAATCACACAGCGGCTCGGCAGCACCCGGAGCACCCCAGAGCGGTGACACAGTGACACAGCCTCGCTGCCCTGCCACCCCAGTGCCACAGTGACAGTGAGCATCACTGCTGCAGCGCTGCCCCTCTCCCGCAGCAGGAATTCCCTCCTCCGGCAGGCAGCTTGGCATTGGAACATCGGGAAATAGCCTGGAATGCTAGCACTGTTTCAGAATACCTTCAGAAAAATTAAAGCTTGACATTCACATCACACTTTGATTGCTTCTCAAGCACTTTAATGATTCTGCAGCATTTTGCTTGGATGTCACCCCTAGAAAATTTGGATTAATAATTTTCAAATAAAAATATTGAAACCTCAGTATCATTTAAATTTTCAAAATTCCTGGAAGAAATATGAATTTTTTTAAATTCTTTTTTCCAAAAGTCTCCCTTGTGAGCAATTCCTTTTCCATGAGAGGTTTTACTTACACACAGTAAACATGATGCCAAATCACGAAGTGATTAAATGACAAATGCCCATTGACCTCTAACACTCTCCTTCCCTCTTTGCCTGGATGTGGGATCAGCCAGGATCTGACCCCTGGGGTCTGGCTGGAGTTCACAAGGGTGAAGTGAAGGAAATCCCTGATCCCAGCTCAGCTGGGCCCTGCCCAGTGAAGGAAACCCCTGATCCCAGCCCAGCTGGGCCCCACTGGCACATCCCCCAGGGCTGCAGAACTGGTCCCAGCCCGAGTGGCACGGGTTCCACAGAAAGGCAGAAATCCCACCCATCCCCTCAGGGGTCTGCCAGCCGCTCTCAGACTCCACAAACACAAGATTTTTGTCGTCGGTTTTGAGACTTCAGACATTTAATTTCAACAGTCAGTTTTTAAACCTGGCCTCCACCAAATAAGAACATTTTGCCTTGTAAGAGCTGTGTTAATGCTTTTATCTCTGCTTTGTCTGCAAACCTGGAAAAAAATGACACAGGGAATCAACAGTCACTCCAAGGACTTTGTTTGCAGTAAATGCCAACGTGGCCCACCCAGGGCAGGTGCTGGCAGGTCACACAGGTATCAGGAAAGCAAAACGGAGCAAACGAAAGGGATTTTGGGTGCCATTGACTAACGATCCTCCCAACAACGTGCATGAAGGCAGTGTCTGCTGACTTTGAATGAAACAAAGACATAGGTGCTCCAGAGCACCTGAGGTCTTTCTGCTAAATGCCTAATGAGGAGAAATCTAAATGGGTGTACAGATGAAAAGATAACACATCATCAAGTGATCATTAGTTTAAAATAAGCAGAATATTGGGTAGTTATTTATATGGAAACAAAGACACATTACAACAAAGGCAACACATGAAATTGGGAGGAACAAAGAGATGAGAAAACACAAAACATTTCACAGCATTTCACTAACGGTTTGTTTTCCAGAAAAAAAAGAAATAATCCCTAAACATAACCTTCATAAACCACAAGCAAACATCAGCACTGACATCTCCCTTCACCTGAGTAAATTCCCATACATGACACATGCACAAGTTTGGTGCCTGCAGCCCACTGACGGACAGAGACAGTGTGGAAAGAGCAGAGATGGAAGGCAAAGATGTCCCTCAGCACACGAATGAGAGGAAGGAAGGCAGGGCCGAGGGCCCCAGAACTCACGGGCAGCGGCGCGGGTCCGCGGGCACGCAGCCCTGGGGCAGGGCCAGCCTGGCCTCATGCTGGGCTCTGCTGGGCTGTACTGGTGCTGTACTGGGCTGTGCTGGGCTGTGCTGGGCTGAGCCCTGGACCAGGGCTCTGGCTGCTCTCCCTGCTCCCACCCTGCCTGGTGGCTGCGGAGCTCGCAAGAGCGGCAGCGCAGCAGCATCCACCCACCTGGCAGACGCCCCTGCACTCCAGAGCTGGATGAATATTGATGAGTATTTATGAGTATTTATGAGTCTGCTCGTTGTAGGCAGCCCCAGCACAGCTGGTGCCAATTATGGAGCAGCAGCCTGCCCAGGGAGATGCGCTGCTCCTCGCTGCTCTGCAGCTCCAGGCCTCGAGCCGTGACTCTTCTAAAGTTATTATTGCCATCCCCATCCAGACCCAAGGTGTGGGGTCCTGTTAGGACATCTGTCCCTGCAATGGTCCTGGGGCCCTTGCAAGTTGACAGATGCTGTCAAAAATGGCCTTTGAAGCTGCCAGTGCCTGGGATCAAAGGCATCCCCCAGGCAGGGGCACAGAGGAGGATCCCTGTCCAGTGGAGCTGCTCCACAGCAGGCACATCTCCCCATGGTCTGAGCTGGCACCAGGACATGGCAGGAGACCTGTCCCAGCCCTGAGGGGACTGCCAGGGAGCTGGGACCTGGCTGCTGAGATGCCCAGGTGAGAGGAGATGGGGTGGCCCTGGGGTGCCAGCCCTGGGAGAGGGGTTCAGGCACAGGGGACACACAGCCTGCTTGTTCCCCTCCCTCTCCAGAGCCAACCCCACTGCCTCCCTGTCCCGGGGCACCTGGCACCCAGCAGCACCACAGAACCCAGGAGGTTTGGGCTGGGAGGGACCTGGCTTGGTCCAGCCCCAGGGTAACCCTCCAGTGCCACTGGTGAATGCCAGGGATGAAGCACTGTCCCTGTCCCAGAGCTGGGGGCACAAACCTCACGGTGCCAAATGTTTCCACGCTCTCCCAGAGGCCCCAGCCCAAGCCCTGTGCTGTAACACAGCAACAACAGTGTGGTTACAGCCCAGGAAATAATAACTCCTTGTTTAGGCCCGCAGAGGAAAATGTTGTTAAAACCTGGCCTGTGAGACATGGAAGGAACCCCTCAGAATGAGGAGCTTTCCTGGCCCTCCTAAGCATAGGAGAAATGTTGTCTGGCTTTATATACAACAAAATCCTTCAGCCCAGGTTTAGCTGGAAAAACAGAACTGTTATAAAGGAGGGTCAAACCACAAATGACTAAAAAATCCACAGGTGGAAGAAGGACAATTCACCTTGAGCATGTGCCTACCTTTCAGGTGCTGAGCCATCTTTATAACCTCAGGGCTTCTCAACACACGGGAGAATCAAAAGCAGAGGGTAAAGACTAAATCAATCACCAATAAAATTAATATTTAAAAAGTCAGCTTCCTACCCTTTCATCTAATCCCACTGTTTACATCAGACATCTTCACTTATTTACCACAGTCTGGCAGAGCTCAGGGGCTCTGAGAACACAGAGGTTCAGAAGGGTGCTCAGAGCCTTGATCCCCTCTTTGGCTGAGGGGTGGCATTGCCATGAGGAAGCAGTGAAGCTCTCCGTGTCCAGGGGTCTCACAGAGGGGTTGGAGCAGGTTATGAAAGCTTTTGCTACTCATAATCAACTAAAGTTTATCTAGACTGAAAATAACCACTCCCCAGGCTCCAGCAAATCCCATTTCCTCAGTTTTTCTGATTTCTCAGTCCCCTGATGAAGGAGATGGGAGTGAGAAAGCTGCAGTGGCCATGGCTGTGCAGAGCTTCTGCTTCCTGACCAACCTAGAGTTAATTAAAGTTTAAATGCTCTTTACCACACTGAAGTTTGGTCCCCACTTAGTGAGCATCGAGGCCAGTTAAGCTTGGAGAACACTCCAGGCTGAAGGCTGCTTCCCCTGGCCGTGCACACACTGAGCAGGGAGTGCTCCTGCCCATACAAATGTAATTAAACACAGCCGTGCAGTATTGTAAGGTGGTTCAAAATGCACAAATTGAAATTTAAAAACTAAATTGACTATAATTAGACACTCTCTCCAAAGGAGGCTGTTGCCACACGTCCTCGTTACCATCTGCAAGGGGATTTCATGTCCCGCAGTGCCACCCCTGAGGTTGTGACCAGGGTCAGCTGAACCAGCCTGTGCAGACACAAACAGCACAGCCCAGGCCAGACAGCTGAGCACACCCTCTGCAAACACCTTCCTGCCCTCCCTGAGCTGCCTGCAGTGCTGGGAGCTGTCAGCCCTGCTCCATGGCAGTGTGCTGGAGCCCTTGGCACCCACCCCGGCCCTGGGAATAACTGCAGCGAGGAGCTGGGGCTTTATCTGAGAATATCCAGAATCACACACCCTGAGTCCCCCTGTGCCCCATCCCCCCCCTGTCCCCAGCCCAGAGCCCTCAGTGCCACCCCCAGGAGTTCCTGGGACACCTCCAGGGATGGGCACTCCAACCCTCCCTGGGCACTTCCAGTTCCTGACCCCCCTTTCCATGGGGAAATTCCTGCTGGTGCCCACCCTGAGCTGCCCTGGCCCAGCCTGAGGCCATTCCCTCTGGTCCTGCCACAGGCTGCCAGTCAGTGCCAGCACAGAAAATGCCCTGAGGCTGTGTCAGTGAATCCCTGAGTCTCTATCACCAGGACAGTGCACAGCCTTTCACCCCAAACATCAGGGCCCTCCCCACCAGGTGCCAGGAGCCACCAGCTCCCACCAAAACAACTGAGGGTGGAGCCCATGGAGCTGAGAGCACTTGGCTCTGCCCAGGAAGCACTCAGGGCTTGGTAAAATCATGGCATCAGGTAATTTCATTGGTGCACTGAGCCAATCTGATTCCTTCAAGCAGGAACTTCTTTAAAGTTCAATTTTCAAAGGCAGTATAGATAACATCCCCTTGAAGCACTCTATTCCCTATAACTAAGACCATATTTATTTTACAGCTTCTACATTAAAGGCCATTAGTGGGGACTGTCCATGTGATGCAGCAAGTTTATTTAGGATGTCCATTAGCCCCCCATTCACTGTGATGTATGAAATCAATGCACCAGTGATGTATGGTTAGAGAAGAAGGTACTTACACTGCAGGATATTTGAACAGCATCAATAGGGCAGTTGATTATAAATAATTTTTAATTTCCTCTTCATTAAAATAAAATAACCTATGAAAAAACCTTACCAGCCTAAAGTCTGAGAGGAGAGGAGGCTAAACAAAGGTAGGGGACACTCGACTGCTGGTGTGTCAGTCGCTGCCAGGCCCCTTGGGTGCCAGGGCTCAGGGGATGCTGCACCAGCACCCTGCCAGGGTAGGAGGTGCTGCAGGTGGTCTCTGCAGTGTGGGCATGCTGCCAGCCTTGGGTCTGGGGCCAGGCTGCAATTGAGCATTTACAATTTATTAAAATTCAGATAACAGCTAAGGGCTGATGAGCTAGGAGAGACCTGGATGGGTTTGTACGGGACACTGGGTGCTGTAAAGCAGCATGGCAAACACAAAATGATGGTGACACCACGGAGGGACTGAGACACGACCCAAAACACATCATGAGAGCACAGGTGTGTCCCCACGGCCCCGGGCAGGGCAGCAGCACTCAGGGACACCCTCCCTGCAGGCAGGAGCGTGGGGCACCAGGCAGGGCTGAGACAGCAGAGACAACGAACCCCCTGAGCCCCACAGGGTGCTGCTGGCCTGCCAGGCTCTGCTGCAAGGGCTTCCCTGTGAGGGAGACCCCTCCCACAGGGATTTCCCCCTTTTCCAAGCACCACGACCCCTTCCAACCTCCCCAGCCAGGTCCCACCCACGCCAGAGGACATCTCCAAAGCCACAGGTGTGAAGCTCTCGCCTTTGAGAGTGGAGCTGCTGCAGCTGAGGATCAAATGTTGCATTAGGTGAGGGCAGGTGAGCAGCCACACACAGAGGGTCCCTGACCTGCTCAGGTGGGAGCCACAGAGGAGCAGAACCAGCCCTGTCCTGGGGAAAACCACCACGGTGGGCATGGAGAGGAGCTCCCCCCGAATGCCCTGCATGTGTGGAGCACTCAGGGGTGCAGGAAGGAGCATCTGGGATTGTGTAAGCCTCACTATGGGATGTTCATGGGAACAAGCAAAGGCAGGGAAAGGGAGGGACCGAGCTGGGTCAGGGACGAACGCTTGATGAGGAAATAGAGACATAACCCAAGACACACAACTGTAGTAGCATTCCCCTGACCAGCCAGGAACCTGGGGGCTCTTCCTGATACCTGTAATGTGAACAACACCAACAGGCTCTCACATGGATAAAGAAGTTTCTTACAAAACATCCCAATACTTTTAAAAACCAGTTTGCCCTTTCTACTAGTGAATGTAAACAGACCTGGAGCCAGCCCCAGAGTTTCAACACCCCCCCAGCGAGCCCAGCACTGGTCATTTCCCACCAGGAGCACAAGCTGCAGGAGCAGACAGCGACACGTACCAGCCTGCGGATTTCCCTCTCGCACTCCCTCTTGATCCTGGTGATCTCCTCCTGGTGCAGGTGGTACACACTCCTGATCTCCGCTGCTTTGATTTTGTCAGCTTGGATCACCATCGTGAGAGCCTCCTCCACCTGTTTCTTAGCCCCCTTCAGCTCGGAAATTTCTTGCTGCATTTTGATTTTCTCCACCTCAAAGCCCTTCTTGGCCTCCTCCTTGGCCTCGCTGAGCAGCACCGTTTTCACCTTGTCCGGGGCCCCGTCACGCACGGCGTTGAGCAGGGTCTGTAGTCTCTGGATTTCATTGTCTTTAATTTTTATTACTCTGAGCAGCTCAGCTTCGTGCTGCCTCAGAAGTGTTTCTCGAACAGCTTGGAGCTCTTTCATTTTGTCTTCATGAAGTTTGACTTTGAGCTCTGTGACCACCACTGTGCTTTTATGCTGTTCGTGCTCCTTGATCTGCTTCACTTCCTGATTTTTCTCCCTTTCCAACTTGCTGACCTATAAGGAAAATCAAAAAACTGTAGTATCTTCAGTCAACCAAACAATGAGTACACATCATGATATTATTTAAAAATGGTACAGATGACTTTACAGCATGACACCTCAATGCTGGTATGTCTGTGTCTACAAAATGGTGGTAGCAAAGACTTTCTTTCACTGCAGGCTCATGTTTAATACACATTCAGGAATCAGTAACTTCTGAGTATGTCTGAGTCCTTACTTTATTCTGCACAAGCTCTCACAGCCCATTACCCCAAAAATAAGGGAAAAATCAGATGCCAAGGCCATCACTCTGGCGTGCTAAGGCATGCAGACCAAACCTGCACAGGCAGGACACAAAAAGCTCAGTGCAAGCTCCTGTGAAGCCTCAAACAGCTGCATTTTACCAGATGCTTTTTAAGTGATGAATTATTCAGCAGAAATAACTGGCTGTACCTGACCACACAAGGCTCAAGTGGTGTTTCAATTTAAAACCATGCCATAAACTCTAGAGAAGCCATGGCCAGAAGTGGCAGTGAAGGACAGGGAGAAGGCAAACAAAGTCCTCAGCCTTAAAGCTGCAAATGCTGCTTCACAGCAAAAGGATAAACAGGTGCTCTATTTATATGTACATGTGTGTCAGATTCATAGTCTAAAATGCCTAATAATGATGCAAATTAATGGAAAAATGCAGACTATCACTTTGTCCCTGCACAGTAACACTTTCTATTCTGGAATCAAAACCCCCCTGAAGTTTATCAGTGGAAACTGATTTGGAGAATTAGGGAAAAGTAAATGAGTGTTCCATGCTCTTGCTGAGAAGTGATCTGAGGGCAAGAGCTGGGAACTCTTAGAGCCGAGGCTCCAGCCCCATCCGCTGTCCCTCTCCCAAAGGCTGAGGGAGAAGCCGTGTCTCCTTGGAATTTGGGAATTAGTGCAGGAGGCAGAGCTGAGGTTTAGTATTGTTCATCTGGGTAAACACCCTGTTGGAAGGAGTTTGAGCCCAAAATCCAAGTGAAATTAGTGGGAAGGGAAAAGAAGAACCAGCAGAGAGAATCCTGGCGTTTCTGACCTTTCCGAACGACACCGACCCGCGCTCAGGGGAAGGGAAGCCGCCCACCTTACTCTTCTCCTGCTGGAGCTCGATCTGGATGTCGGTGAGCTTGGCCCTGAGCTCCTCGTTGGCAGCCTGCAGGGCGGCCAGGGCGTCGGGCTTGTCCCCCCTGGCGCGGCTGCTGGAGCCCCTCTTGGCCATGCTGAGGGACGGCCCGGCCCGCCGGCGCGCTCTACATCTTCTGGGGCCTGCGGAGGGACAGCGCTGTCACCGGCCTGGGGCAGGACACACGGCCAGCCCGCCCCGAGGGGCACAGCCCGGGGGCTGCAGTCCCTGGTTTGGTGTGCACTCACAGCTGTGTTTGGCTGGAAATGGCCTCTAAGGCCATTAGGCCCAGCTGTTCCCCCAGCACTGCCAGTGAGCCATGTCCCCAGGTGCCACATCCACACGGCTTTTAAATCCCTCCAGGGGTGGGACTTCACGCCTGCCCTGGGCCACCGTGCCAGGGCTGGACAGAACTCTCCATGGAGAAGTGTAGCCCAATATCCAACCTGAACCTCCTCTGGTGCAGCCTCTTGTCCCATCCCTCGTTCCCTGGGAGCTGGGCCTGTCCCCACAGCTGCACCCTCCTGCCAGGCAGGGTCTTGTTCCCTCATGTGTCCTGGAACCCACATGGAGCAGATAACCTGGAACCCACACAGTGCACAGGGAACCCACACAGAGCACGGGACATGGAACCCACACAGTGCACAGGGAACCCACACAGAGCACATGGAACCCACACAGAGCAGGGAACGTGGAACCCACACAGAGCAGAGAACGTGGAACCCACACAGAGCAGAGAACATGGAACCCACACAGAGCAGAGAACATGGAACCCACACAGAGNAGGGTGCCCCCTCCTAGCAGGGGACGTGGAACCCACACAGAGCACATGGAACCCACACAGAGCAGAGAACATGGAACCCACACAGAGCACATGGAACCCACAGAGAGCAGAGAACATGGAACCCACAGAGAGCAGGGAACATGGAACCCACACAGAGCACATGGAACCCACACAGAGCAGGGGATGTGGATGTTCAGGAGGGACACCCACCCACCAGTCCCTGGCACTGCCACAGCTCAGAGACAGCAGCTGCTGGGCAGAGTTTATTTGTATTCTGTTTTCATAGAATCATGGAATCACGGGATGGCCATACTACAAAATTCCATTAAAAAGTGCTCAGATGTGGGAAAACATTTCCAACCTTTTGAAGAGCAGTCCTGTTAAGGTGGGTAGCAGTGTTCCTGGCCGGTGACCCTCAGTGCCTCGGTCTGTCCCCCATGGCTCACGGCCCAGCCACAGCAGAGGCACTGTCCCTGTCCAGGCACGGGGGTGGGCTCAGCAGGCCAGGGCAGCTGCGAGGAGAGAGGAACCATAGATGAGAGCAGCCAAACAGCAACAAAAGCAACCTCCACAACAGCATCGAAACATAAAAAAGCTGGGTTTGAATTCTAAGTGCAAAAGCCTGAGTCTATCAGGGAGAAAAGAGCTGAGGGAGGCAGCTGCTCTGGGGCATGAAAATGGGATATAAGGCTGGGAGAGGGCTGAGTTTGGGAGGGCAGAGCTGCCAAGAGCCAGAGAAATCACATAGGACAAGCAGTCACTACACATCTGCACTGGGTCAGAGGGGAGGGGGAGGCTGAGACCTAGAGAAACAAGTGGGAGAATAAAATAACACTCCTGGCATTAACTGTCCAAACCAAGGTGGTACAAACAGCCTCAGTTCTGCTGCTTAAGCTGGTGCCTGACTTTGTAGCCTGGAAGTTGCTATAAAAAGAAACATGTTTGATTGGGCAAAGAAATAGAAATAAATTAAATTTTAAAGATATTGCCTGAGAAATCTATAACACGAGTACACGTTCTTCATTTAGCATTCTTGCTGCTTTGTGCAAGCAGACACAACACAGCAGTGGAGATTTAAAACCCTCTTTCTTTATTGATATAAAATGGGGCAGCCTGTAGCCACGGGCACAGAGTTGTACCTGCTGCAGCGAACGAGGCCTTTGTGCACATTACAATTATTTTCTTAGAGGATTCCCTCCAAAGGCAGAGGCAGTGTGAGCCAGGTTCCTTCACAACCTGGGGAAACCAACAAGCTTTAGCTGCTTCCACATGAATGGCAGACAAATCATCATTTGAATGGTGCAGGGATTTGAGAGAGTAATTGCTAACAGGATTCTTCCTGACAGAGGAGGGCTGCGAGAATTTACATTTGTGTGCTCACAGAGGAGAAAACTCAGGAGCTGGTACTGTGGAGCAGAGCTGGCTTGGTGGGAACTCTGTCTGAGGTCAATTTGTAGAACCACAGATCCTGATACTTACAGTGTTGCAGCATTTTAATTTTCTTTAAAATGTCATGAAGGCTTAACGGTATGAATTGACACATTTCATGCCAAGCATCTGCTTAGATCATTGAACTCCAGCTCCTGGCCCTGCACAGGATAGTCCANACAGCAGAGCTCAGCCCTGGCAGAGCTGGACACGCCGAGTTGTTATTCCCAGGGTAAGAATGGAAATAGGCTGGACAGGGCACGGCAGCTCCCAGTGACAGCCGCGGCCTTGTGTGTGAGCAGGGGACAAGTGCCATTGTTGGGGCCATGACAGTGGTGGCACAAGTGCCATTGTTGGGGCCATGACAGTGGTGGCTTGTGCTCCCACAAGTGTGGCCCTGCAGCCGTGTCTGCTGGAGCACGCCCTGGGCACAGGAGCCAGCTGGGACCCGGGGCCAGCTGCCAGGCCAGGCCTGGAAGAATATTTATCACAAATACTGGGAGAAAAACATTCCATAGGGACGCTCCTGAGCCAGCAGCAGGCAGGAGGTGGCTCATCCCGGGCTGAGGGGACACAGAGCTGCTGCTCCAGGGCTCTGCCCTGGCACTGGGGACACGTGGGGAGCTCGGGAGGTCCCTGAGCACAGACCCTCGACAGGGCCTGTCCCTGCAGGGGACAGAGCAGCTCCNATCATTGAACTCCAGCTCCTGGCCCTGCACAGGATAGTCCAGGAATGACCACTGTGCCCACCAAACCATGTCACAAACATCCAGCCCTTCTTTGAGGGGTGGAGGGCCTGAGGAGGCAGTGGTGGAGCTTTCCCTTGGCACAGCAGCGGGGATGTGAGCGTGGTGAAGGGTGGCAGAGCCCCCGCGGGATGCTGCAGCCAGGCGTGTGTGTATATATTTTTTAAAANTAAGAATGGAAATAGGCTGGACAGGGCACGGCAGCTCCCAGTGACAGCCACGGCCTTGTGTGTGAGCAGGGGACAAGTGCCATTGTTGGGGCCATGACAGTGGTGGCTTGTGCTCCCACAAGTGTGGCCCTGCAGCCGTGTCTGCTGGAGCACGCCCTGGGCACAGGAGCCAGCTGGGACCCGGGGCCAGCTGCCAGGCCAGGCCTGGAAGAATATTTATCACAAATACTGGGAGAAAAACATTCCATAGGGACGCTCCTGAGCCAGCAGCAGGCAGGAGGTGGCTCATCCCGGGCTGAGGGGACACAGAGCTGCTGCTCCAGGGCTCTGCCCTGGCACTGGGGACACGTGGGGACCTCGGGAGGTCCCTGAGCACAGACCCTCGACAGGGCCTGTCCCTGCAGGGGACAGAGCAGCTCCATCCCCAGGCACGGGGCACAGGAGGCACTCTCTGGAAAACCAGGCACCTGCCCCTGGATTTTTCCTTTATTTTTCCAATGGGTTGCACAGAAGGGGCAGCTATCAGACACATCACCCTAACAGAACAGAAAGGTCATCATCTTCCTGATGCTGGGAGAATAGATTATGCATCTGATTCCTGGCATGTTTGATATTGAAAACAGCATCAATAATGCATCAGAGCTGCCTTGGGCAGGGCTCAGCGCTCCCTTTGCCTCCTGACTTGCAATTCAGACATCAAGACTAATTGGGAAATGTGTTTTCTAGGTAGTAGTTGCAGAAATGAATGTTTAACCACGCTTAAAAATAAGTGACTTAATCCCTACCCAGGGTACCAATATTTGAAAGCAGAACGCTGTTCTTACAAATATGGAACATTTCCAATGTCTGCCACAGCCCTGTGAGCACTGGTGTTCTGTTTTTGACAAATTGTTCTGATTAATTAGTTTAAACAAACCTTTTTGAGCCCCTGGTGCACCTTGAAATACTATAATAGAAAGAAAATATAATACTGTTTATGGCTGAGTTTCCACTTCCTCATATGAGTAATATCCATGTTCCATTTAGGATTGCACCAGCCTATAAATCTGAACGCAAGAAAATGAGTTTTCCTCTGAAAAGGAATTTCATGCACAATGCAATTGCGTCCCATGCTGGAGTTGTGCTTTGGGCTTTATCCATATAAACATTTGTCATATAGCCATATCATATCCATATAAACAGTGATATATATCCATATAAACACTCATTCAGCTGCAAGGTGAGAAGGAAGCCTGTTGGAAATCACATGGGAAAAGGAGTGAGCAGGTAGCTGAGATCAAGGGACAATGGCCAAGACATGAATTGTCCTGCACAGAGGGTTCTGTTGTGCATTTCCTTCACATGCAGATCCACAGAATCCAATCCCAGGATCCCTGAGGCTGGAAAAGCCCTCCCTGTCCATGGAGTCCCCCTGTGCCCCATNCCTTCCCAGCTCCCTCAGGAATCCTCCAGCCCCTTCCCAGCTCCCTCAGGAATTCTCCAGCCCCTTCCCAGCTCTGTTTCCTTCCCTGGACACTCTGGTTTTTTTTTTTCTCTGTGCTGTTTAGATTAGAGACTAATTTGATAAAATTCTTTTTTTTTTTAATACAAGCAGTGTGGGTGACCCAACCCAGACGCCCAAAGAGGCACATCTGACTCGTCCATGCTCTTGCTGAGGCAGTTTCAGGCTCCCCACACTGCAAAGTTCACACACCCTGGTACCCACAGCTGGCTGGTGTGGAGCAAGTCTCCATTTCCAGAAGGGAAATAAATAACCAACCAACCCTTCCCAGTAAGCTCTGGAACCTATCTTTCATGAAATAATATCTGCTTTAAATTCAAAATAATTCTGCCCCTCACCCCCCAGCCCTGACATCCCTGCAGATGGAAGTCTGGCCAAAGTTTTGCCAAGGATTAGATCGATTCCAGCAGCAGCTGTAACAGACACATGTCCAATCCCGACTGACCTGAATTCTTCCTCAAAGATTAATCCTCCCACCCTTGTTGGTTTTAACTCACTGATGGGTGGATCATGTCCTTTGTGAGGCCTACATTTGCAGCTTCCAGGCTGCTCTGGGCAGACTCTTGTGTGTGAAGTTGTTTGTGCCACACCCACGGATGGAAATCCCATCCTCTGGCTCTTTATCATAACTCTCACACAGGTTTTTTAAATTTTAAGTGCAGAGCATAGTTGGGTGTCAATTATGAAGCTAATTATGGTTTATAGGGAGCAGCTGGAGCTGTGCCAGGGGGGTTTAGGTTGGATTTAGGGCCAAGTTTATCCCCAGAGGGTGCTGGGCACTGCCCAGGGATGGACATGGCCCCGAGGCTGCCAGAGCTCCAGGAGGCTTTGGACAGTGCTCCAGGCATGGACAGGGTGGGATTTTGGGGATCTGGGCAGGGACAGGGCTGGAATGGATGATCCTTGAGTCCCAGCTCAGGACGGTCTCTGAATGCAACACTGGCAGACACAGCTGCTGCTAAATCCCAGCAGGTACATTTTAAAGCAGCACACCTGTTTAATTGCACAACTCTCAGGGCTAATTTGCAGAAAGAGCAATTAAGAACAGGTGAGTAGGCAGGAAAGTAATTTCTCCTTTTTCTCAGATAACCCCCAGTATCTGAGGTACAAAAATCCATTGGAGTTCCTGCAATAAACTCCAATAACACACCCATCCGAATTATCTGTTAAACTGGAGTAACTCAGCGTAATTTGGGGAGGACTGTTAGTGAGGAATATATTTCAGACCCAATTCCATGGGTTTAATAGCGTGTCACTGCGTTCTCTTGCTCACAAACAAGCTGTTAGAGCAATGCCATCCCCTCTCCCAAGGAATTCATGCCTGTATAATTAACTAAATCAACTGTAACACAGATGGCATCGCACCATCCAAAAGCACTTGATGGAAACGTTTTAAGCATGTTATTAACATCCCTAAATAACTATTTAATGCTACCTCTCCAGCCCTCTTCGGCACCAACACACAACACAGCTGGATTTGAGGATGGAAAAGGCAGTATTTAATTGCTGCACTCTTATAAAAGATTTTCAGTTCTTGGATTTATTCAATTTATAAATGAGCTTGAAAAATAACAGACTCAACAGTGGCAACAAAACCACTGTGCTTTGGATTTCAGAATTAAGGTTAATTTCCAGACTGATTCATCACCATTAAATTCGGCTGTGAGGAACTGGGCAGCAGGAAAAGACACTGATGGGAGTAGGAACCTTCCTTTAGGCTGACCCAGACTATCCAAAGATTACATTTCTATTTGACAGTGGTTTTTACTTCTCAGTAGGTGTGTGCCCAGCTCTAGAGCAAGATAAAAATTGACATTTCACAGCAAAGACAAGAATTTGAATGGAAAGTCGATTAATCTCCCAAATGCAAACAGTTGGGAGATGTCCATCAGGCTCTAGTGAAAAGCTGTTCCTGCAGCCTGAAAAGTGAGGATCAGATTATTTCAAACCTGATTTTTCATTACTAAATATCCTGCTTCAAGTGACCTTTTTTGTGACACTTGCTGTGAGTCTCCTCCCTAATGCCAGCCCACCTCTGCCCTGTTACTGAACGTGATCCTCGGCTCAGAAACACAATAATAAACACAAAGCAACAATGCCCATAAATAAACACAACTGCTGATTCAGGAAGGGGGCAGGAGCATGCCCAGAGTCCCAGAGTGGTTGGGATGTGCTGTGAGGGGCTGGCACAGCGGGGGTGGCAGTGCCAGGGGTTAGCACCATTCCTGTCCCTCCTGCACCAGGGCGAGGGCCGCAGGGTGAGCTCTCCTGGGAACGCTGCAGCCCTCCAGGGCGGTCTCAGCTGGGAAGGTGCTCCCTGGGGAAGATCAAAAGAGCTTTGGGTACATTCTGGGGGCAGGCAGATCTGTCTTTGGGCAACTGAGAGCCTGGTGCTGCTTGCGCCAGGTGGAGCTGCCAGCACGGATATTGCTGGGGGAGGTAAAGAGAGAGACCTAATCCAGAGATGGCAAACGAGTTCAGAACACAGAAACTGCTCAAATGGGACCCAGGGGCAGCCACAGCTGCTCTGGGCACCCTGTGCCAGGGCCTCACCTCCCTCACAGGGAGCAATTCCTAATTCCCAATGTCCCATCCAGCCCTGCCCTCTGGCACTGGGAGCCATTCCCTGGGTCCTGTCCCTCCAGGCCCTTTTCAAAGTTGCTCTCCTGGAGCCCCTTTGGGCACCAGCTAAATAAATATTTCCAACTATACAGACAAGATCCATTATAAAAACGATTTTATAACAAAAGCAGCCCCTGGAAGATGGCCGTTTAAAATCCCAAAAGCAAAATGTCCTCCCAGATGATGAGCCAGAAACCCTGACCAAGCTGGCAGAGCAAAGCTCGCGTTTCCCAGAGGAGAGACAGAGCAACAGGTGGGAAGGCAAAGGCTACAGAAAGAGCAGTGGGAAGCACTGGTGGGGCATGAGCCAAAGCCTGTGCCCATGGGGGTGTCGAGGCACGGCCCCCAGGCCCCCCAGGCCCCCCAGGCACAGAGGTGACGCCGTGCTGCTGCCCTTGGCCAGGGCAGCGCTGCCAGCAGGGCTCTGCACACAGCACATGCCCACGGCTGAGGACTTTGCAGCTGTAATCTGATTGTTTAAAGCTGATTTGATTTGAAATGCTGCATGAAGCCTTGGAGTCAGTTTGCCTGGCATGCAGGTACCACTTCGCTGAACGGATCAGGAGGAGGGTTTGAGGCCTCCTTGCACCGTGGCAGACCCGGAGCCGAGGGGGAAGAAACGGCTGTTTCACCCTCACTTTAACATTTCTAGTCCAAGGACCCCGGGCTGAACAAGCTGCCCAGAGCAGCTGGGGCTGCCCCATCCAAGTGTCCAAGGCCAGGCTGGACACTGGGGCTGGGAGCAGCCTGGGACAGTGGAAGCTGTCCCTGCCATGGTAGGGGTGGCACTGGATGGGATTTAAGGTCCCTTCCCACCCAAACCAGTCTGGGATTCTGTGATCCATTTCTCTGGGAAAATCTTATTTTCAGGACAAAAACTCTATAATCTCTTTTTTGCCAAGACTAACAACAACAAAAAAAGAAAAAAAAGGGGGAAAAGAGGAACTTAAACGGCTGCCTCTGCTTGTGCTCTCCATCGGTCACTAAAATTGACTTGCTGGAGTTCACCTCTGAGACCAAGTGACTCGTTCCCAAGTGGCATCTCCCGGCTGATGCCTCCTCTCGGGGAACCCCTCCCCTGCAGGGATCTCCCCCTCAAGGACTTGTGCAGATGGTCAGGACAAGCACCAGCCCTGCTTTTCCGTGGGGAATGTGCTACATCATGAACGGGAAAGCATTCCCACCAAGCCCTGCAGCCACAGGCTGGAGGAGCTGCAGAGGAGCCTCTCCTACACTGGGTTAGTGTGGCAGCTGGCTAATCTGGGATTTGAGCTCAGGGTTCTCCAGTCCTTTAGCCTTCTGCATTTACTCCTTCAGGGAAAGTGGCTTCTGGCACCGTGCTGGTCCCCAGCCAGGGAAGGGCTGTGCCAGCAACCCTTCCCCGTGCCCATCTGGCTCCTGACCCGGCCGGCCCCGCTCGCTGCTCCGGGCTGCACTGTGGTGTGTGACAAATGGCAGCCACAGGTGGGGATCAAAACAAAGCAGTTACTGCTCCAGGGAGGAGATTCCCAGCTGCACTCCAAGGCCCAGAGCTGGGGCTGACTCTGTTTGGTGTGCTGGTGACCTGGTAAAGGGCAGGACATAAAAACCTGCTGATAACAGAGGATTATGGAGGTCAATCAGGAAAGAGGACAAGGCAGGCAAAAAAAAAAAAAACCCCAAAAAAAAAAAAACCCCAAAAAAAAAAAAACCCCAAAAAAAAAAAAACCCCAAAAAAAAAAAAACCCCAAAAAAAAAAAAACCCCAAAAAAAAAAAAACCCAAAAAAACAAACAACCAAAAACAACCACACCAAAAGCCAAAAAAGCAATAACCTCAAACTAGAAAAAATAGGTAACTTAGCAACATGAAATTCCATCCGTGAAAGTATAATATAATCTACATTTAAAAATACAATTTGACATATCCTGCACACAGAGATTTAGGAGGAAAGATCAAGTCATCACTGAGGACATCTGTTGTGCACACAGCAATGTAAATAAGGTTATTACAGTGGCAGGAGATGTGAAATCAGACGTGAAGCATTATGATGCTGCAGAAAGCTAAATGGTAGGCACTCATTAATCCACTAAAATTCTCCTAAATGAAACATAATAGGTGCAACCAGGTAACAGAAGAGTGAGGATCTGTGATTTTTTGGAAGAGGCATTGAACAGGAAGTTATTAAATGACAGTTACTGTGTAGGTGAAAAGGATGTTTCAGTTACTTTTTTGTACTAATGCAAGAACAAGAAACCACCCTGTGGGCACTGGCAGGAAATGAAATGATTTTTCCGGTGGCGGGATGAATCTTTGACTTGGGATCACACACCACAAACCCTGGCAGCAGTCACCCATCGTTCTGCTGCTCCTGGGGTCAAACCAGCACTGCCAGGAAAAGGCAGGAGCTGAGTCCCTGGTGCTGGGAGCAGCCCCCGGCCCCAGAGCAGCCACCACAGGTCAGCCCAGCCCAGCCTGGCCCAGCCCAGCCCAGCCCGGCCCAGCCCAGCACCCCGATTTGCCCTTTTTTGAGGCATTGTCCTTCTCATTTGTTTGTTCCTGTACTGAAATCACGGCTCCTTCTTTGTGCCAAGTGGGACGGGACAGGCCTCCTGTGACCCAGCTGGGAGAGCCCTGCTGGGCCAGAAGGGGAGGGAAGGGCCCGGGCTCAGCAGTGGGGGCAAGGGGCCAGGAGGAGAGGCCCCAGCTGAATTCCTCAGGATGACAGCAAGCAGCCTCAAGTCGCACCAGGGGAGGTTTGGGTTGGAGATCAGGGAAAATTTGTACACAGAAAGGGTTGTGCAGTCCTGCCAAGGGCAGTGATGGAGTCACCATCCCTGGAAGTGTTCAAATAGTGCAGATGTGGCACTTAGGGACATGGTTTAGACGTGAACGTGGTGGTGGTGTGGGTCCATAGCTGGATTTGATGATCATCAAGGGTATTTTCAACCTTTATCAATTCAGTGATTCTATGATTCCATGATTTTGCTCCATCCCTCAGGGATGTCAGCTCAGGCCACGGTGACCTGCAGTGGTCAGGCAGCTGGAGGTGGGCTGGTTACCCATGGATCAGCAACACCACAGCTCCTAAAGATACTGAGTTTTTAAAAAACTTTTTTAAAGCTTATTTAAAAGTACAAGGAAAGCACGTCTAACAATAATAACAACTCCAGATTCGCATTTAAAAACAAATCTGCGATTGAAATGACCACAGATACACTGGAAACTGCAGCCCAAGAGCATTTTTTTCGTCTGGATAATACATATCTTGGCAGCATTTCAACAGAACTAGAATTACTCTCAAGTGTCAAATGGCACATTTTACTGGTGCTCAGGAAATGCTCCTGTGTCCCTGTCCTACCTGCAGGCTCTCTGCTGTAAGGGAACCCTCCTGACTTCCCCTCAGCAATCCCAGCTCCCTCCTCCCTGTACAAATTCCTCTGGATTTGACACTCGATCAATCCGTGGGCTTGAGGAGATGAGAAAGCTCCAGGGAACACCCTGGGACTGTTCCCCTGCATTCCAAGGACTGTTCCCCTGCATTCCCGGGACAGTTCCCCTGCATTCCCGGGACTGTGTCTCTGCATTCCCGGGACTGTGTCCCTGCATTCCCGGGACTGTGTCCCTGCATTCCCGGGACTGTTCCCCTCCATTCCCGGGACTGTTCCCCTGCATCCTCGGGACTGTTCCCCTGCATCCCCGGGACTGTTCCCCTCCATTCCCGGGACTGTTCCCCTGCATCCCCGGGACTGTTCCCCTGCATGCCCAGGACTGTTCCCCTGCATTCCCGGGACTGTTCCCCTGCATTCCCGGGACTGTGCCCCTGCATTCCCAGGACTGTTCCTCTGCATTCCCGGGACTGTTCCCCTANCGGGACTGTTCCCCTCCATTCCCGGGACTGTTCCTCTGCATTCCCGGGACTGTGCCCCTGCATTCCCAGGACTGTTCCTCTGCATTCCCGGGACCGTGCCTCCGCAGCCCCGGAGCACGAACGGAGCTGTCACACGGCAGCAAACGCCGGTGCCGATGCTGGAGCAGCCCCGGGCCTTGGCTGCACGGGGGTTCGTGGCGGCGAGGACAGCCAGGAACGGGAGAGCGGCTCCGGCACAGCCCCGGCCCCGGCGCTGCTGNGCCCCGGCACAGCCGTGCCACCCCCACCCTGCGAGCCGCCAGTGCCGCTGCACACTCCCTCAGACGGCGTTCCACTTACGGAGCACTTTAATGAGATTTAAAGAATCATTTCAGGCGAGAAAAGCACCTGGGCAGGATCCCGGAGCGCCTCCGCTCACCTCTGCTTCAACTCCAGCAGCGCGGCGCTCCCGGCTCGTCACGGCTCCGGCTCCGAGGGGCTGTGACTCAGCAAAGGGAGCCGCTTCTTATTTTTCAGATGGAACTTACCAAACCGTGCCAATATTACGGGGAGGATCTGCTTCCTGGATCCACGGCTCTGCCAGCCTCTCCCGAGGTA
Organism: Chloropsis cyanopogon; assembly: GCA_013400585.1. Taxonomy (NCBI): domain Eukaryota; kingdom Metazoa; phylum Chordata; class Aves; order Passeriformes; family Irenidae; genus Chloropsis; species Chloropsis cyanopogon. Next base: position 207,793 of record WEZZ01001963.1, read on the forward strand.
TTTCCACTGAACCCTCCCCATCTGGTTACGTTACGACAACAGGAAACGGTTTCTTGGGGGAAAAAAATCGAATGCGAAGCCTGCATGGGAGCCGGGGCTGAGCGAGGAGGGAGAGACTGCCAGCCTCCACCTGCGCTGCGCTGGGAAGCAGAGGTGACGTCTCGGTGCCAGCCTGGGAGCTCGGCTGCTGCGAGCCGGGCACCATCGCATCCCGGGAGCCGCGGGTGCCCGTGCTGAGCTGGAACGGGAATGGGAACGGGAATGGGGACGGGAATGGGAACGGGAATGGGAACGG
>WEZZ01001963.1:228237-248761 GCA_013400585.1 Chloropsis cyanopogon
GGGCTGCGGGCTGAGCTCTGCTCTCCGGCCAGCAGGGTCCTGGGTGGAGCTGCACTTCAGCAGCAATGGCAGCAATGGCAGCTCCGTGTCCGCGGGCAGCCAGGAGCAGGTGCCAGCCTCCCTGTCCATCCACAACGGCGACATGGAGAAGATCCTGCTGGACGCCCAGCACGAGTCGGGCAGGAGCAGCTCCAGGGAGAGCTCCCACTGTGACAGGTGAGCAGGGCCCTGCTGGGCACGGGGAGGGCGCTGCCAAGGTCACCACGGGGTGCCAGGGACGTCTGCAGGTCCCAGAGGCAGACAAATGCTGCCTGAGAGTGTTTACGTGCATGTGCCTGGTTATATGAGCCCTCCTGTACACAGGGGTGTGGATTTCATGTGTGTTCCATGTCAACACGTGTGTGCAGGTGGCCAGGAGTGTCACACAGCCGCCCAGCCCTGGGGCAGGCGGTCAGGCAGGGCCATTACTGCGTTTGTTGGATTTGGAGGGGCTGTGAGGCCTCTGGCCTAAACTGTGTTTGGAAAGGCCCAGACCCCAGCACTCAAACTCCACAGCGGGATCTGGCCTGGCAGGTGGGATCCAGACCCACCCCGGTGCCACTCCTGGTTTGCTGCCTGCTGTTTGTGTGGGAGTGCAGCCCCAGCAGCGTGGACAGGGCTGGGGGTCAGAGCAGTGCCTGCTGTTCCTGTGGGAGTGCAGCCCCAGCAGCGTGGGCAGGGCTGGGGGTCAGAGCAGTGCCTGCTGTGGCTGTGGGAGTGCAGCCCCAGCAGCGTGGGCAGGGCTGGGGGTCAGAGCAGTGCCTGCTGTTCCTGTGGCAGTGCAGCCCCAGCAGCGTGGGCAGGGCTGGGGGTCAGAGCAGTGCCTGCTGTTTGTGTGGCAGTGCAGCCCCAGCAGTGTGGGCAGGGCTGGGAGTCAGAGCAGTGCCTGCTGTGGCTGTGGCAGTGCAGCCCCAGCAGTGTGAGCAGGGCTGGGGGCCAGAGCAGTGCCTGCTGTGGCTGTGGGAGTGCAGCCCCAGCAGCGTGGGCAGGGCTGGGGGTCAGAGCAGTGCCTGCTGTTTGTGTGGGAGTGCAGCCCCGGCAGCGTGGGCAGGGCTGGGGGTCAGAGCAGTGCCTGCTGTGGCTGTGGTGCCTGGGCTGGGGCAGCACTGCCCCACGCAGCCCCTGGGGTGGGTCGGGGCACTCCTGGGCAGGACGTACCCAGCTCCCAGGGTGTGACAGACACTTCACCTGCCCCTTTCCTGGTGCAGCCCTCCTCGCTCCCAGACCCCCCAGGACAGCCACAGAGCTCTGGAGATAGAGAGCCACAGCAGCGGGGAGAAGAACAGCTTCCAGGTAAGACCCTCACCTTGCTGTGGGAGAGGGGAGCTCTGGCTCCCTGTGCTCTGGGGGGAGCTGCTGAAGGGACTTCCACAGCTCACAGCAGCCCTGGCTGTGTGAGATCCAGGCTGGCTGTTTGTTCCTGACACCTGGGGGTGTTCTGGTTTGGTCTTTCCCATCTGTGACTGAGATTTTTCAGAAGGATTTGGCCTCTCCCTTTGGCTGCTGATGGGGTGCATTTCCCGCATCCCCCACCGGTGTTGAAATGCACCTCCTCCAATTTAGCAGGAATTTTAAAAGATATTCTGACAGCAGCAAGAATTTCTAGAGTCACTTAAATATGGCAGCCAAAACCACACAATTTCCAAGCCCTGCCATAGCTTTGGTTCCAGGTATTTTAACAATTAATACCAAACCTGAGTGCATGCTGCTTTGGAAAACTCCCTGTTCTTTCTGGTTTCACTTTGTAGGTTTGTTTACCTTGCAAGGAAAATGAATAAACACATTTGCAGCAAGAGTGGGGGAAAGGATGTACATTGACCATATTTAATCAATACAGGGCTTATTGCAGGATGACAGGCTGAAATCTGAAGTCTTCTGGGTAATAAATTAGCTTTTAATATGAAAAAAATTACTTAAAAGACATTTTGAGGAAGGAAGTGTTCAAGGGTGTGAATTTTTATGCATCATTCCTACAGCTCCTGCCAGACTCCAAGGACCCAGCTTTAGGTTAGCTAAATGTGGTACAGCAAGTTAATTATTGCTGGAAATTATTATTTTTATATTGTCAGAAACACCCTTCAGCTGTTTAGAGATCATTATTTAGGCTTTGGGAACAAATAACCCCAAGTTAGAAAGCCATCAGAGCTCCAGCTGCCTGGCCAGTTTTATTTCCATCCTGTGTGTGTGTGCATCAGGAGCTGCTGGAATTCTGGGAGCAGGATCTATTTTTATCCCAAGGCCTGGGCTGTGTGGAATGCAGCTCTGCCCTGACTCAGCGTTTGTGCTGTAGCTGCTCCAGGGCTGGGGCTGGGGGCTTGGTCTGCGAGCACACACCTGGCCACGCTCACCTGCCTGCCCTGCTGCCCCAGGGACGGGCACTGGTCCCTGCCAGGAGCTGGGCAAGGACTTGAGTGACATCTGCCACCTCTGAGTGTGGGCAGGAATCCGTGTGCCCATCAGGGCTGGGACAGGGTAGGAATCCCTGTGCCCAGTGTCCATCAGGGCTGGGATAGGGCAGGAATCCCTGTGCCCAGTGTCCATCAGGGCTGGGAGCTGGGACAGGGCAGGAATCCCTGTGCCCAGTGTCCATCAGGGCTGGGAGCTGGGATAGGGCAGGAATCCCTGTGCCCAGTGTCCATCAGGGCTGGGAGCTGGGATAGGGCAGGAATCCCTGTGCCCAGTGTCCATCAGGGCTGGGAGCTGGGGATATTTCAGGTCTGTGTGTCACATTAAACACTGGGCTGTGGGCTTTCACTGCCAGGGCAGTCTTGTCTCAGGCACATATGGGATATGGGACATGGGATATGGGGTATGGGATATGGGATATGGGGCATGGGACATGGGATATGGGATGTGGTCTTTGCCGTTCTCACCCCACTCTGAGGATGGGTCCATCTGAGGATGGGTCTCCCTGCTCCCCCTTTTGATCTGGGATGTGAACACTTCGTGGAAGGGGCGTGGGGAGGGCTGGGCAGGTGAGTGTCAGGCTGGGCAGGTGGGTGTCAGGGCTGGGCAGGTGGGTGTCAGGCTGGGCAGGTGGGTGTCAGGCTGGGCAGGTGGGTGTCAGGGCTGGGCAGGTGGGTGTCAGGCTGGGCAGGTGTGTGTCAGCTGGGCAGTGCTCCTGGCTGCGCAGGGGCTCTGGCAGCCCCCAGCTGTCCTGCTCGGGGCTGACTGACCCTGGCTCTTGTGCAGTCCGAGGAGGATTTCCTGGAGAGGAGGAGGGAGGTGGAGCGGCTGCTGAGGAAGAACGCGGATTGGATCTGGGACTGGTCCAGCCGGCCCGAGAACATCCCACCCAAGTGAGTGCTGCCACAGCTGCCACAGGGAGAGCTCCTGCAGCTTCTCCTCCTCCAGGCTGAGCGCACACCTCACATTCCTTCCCCAAATCCAGGGAATTCCTCTTCAAGCACCCCCGGCGCACGGCCACGCTCAGCATGAGGAACACCAGTGTCATGAAGAAAGGGGGCATATTCTCTGCAGAATTCCTCAAGGTTTTCCTCCCATCCCTGCTGCTCTCTCACCTGCTGGCCATTGGACTGGGGTAAGGTTCAGTTGAAAAGAAAAAGATTTTTTTAACCGGCTTTATTTGAGGCCTGATTCTGATTCCCAATTCCCTGTTTGTCCAAGATGGTTGTTCAGGAAGTGCTTCCTGCCTGTGGTATTGCTGGGTGGTTGAAGTTTTCTGATTTTCTCCCTGGTTGGGAATTTCTCAGAACAATTATGGGGCAGGGAAATAAGGAATTCTGTACACTGGAACTGCAATCACACAGCACTTGGCTCCACTGGAGATGAGACTCTTAATGTCAAAACTAGGAGATCAGCAAAGCAAAAAGCTAATATTGAACAGATTTTTAAAGTTCCACTGACATAGATTTGAAAGTATTTGATATTATTTTAAATTACACAGTATTTTTTTTAATTCCCTCCTGGGAGGGATGGGGGATGTTTCCTTTCCACACCAGAGGGGGGGAAGCTGGGGCTGGGGCAGGGGAGCGGTGCCAGAGCGGGGCAGCTCCTGGGGCTGGGCTCCGGGGCAGCTCTGTTCCTGCTGGTGGCAGCTGGCAGCGCTGCTCCTGCCGGCCATTCCCGGGGCAGTGACCGGGCAGGGAGAGCCTTCCCTGCCCTGAGCACGGCCGGGCTGACCTGTGCTCTGACCCGCCTGCAGGATTTACATCGGGAGGCGCCTGACCACCACGGCCTCCAGCAGCACCTTTTAGAGGCACCTGGAGCTGGAGCAGAGCAGAGCAGACTCCGCTGGAGCGCGGGAGGTGCAGAGGAGGGGGAGCTGGTCGTGGCGCCGTCGTCTGTGTGTCCTGTCCGTGTCCTGTTTTAGTCTAGTCTAAACATGGGAAGGGAGACGCTGGAGCTCCCGTGTCACACCGAGCCTTCTGGATCAATCCCTGCCGGATCAACCCCTAGAGCACGTGGCACATGCTGTGGTCCCTTAGTGCTTTGTAGTGAAGTACCTGAGAATTAGAGCAGCTCCGTGCTTAAAGCAGTCCCAGCTTTCAGCCGCCCCTGCGCTGGGCCGTCCCTCCCGCCGCTCCCGTGCTCTGGTGGGAATGTTGTCACTGTCCCGCAGTCCCCGCAGGGAGGGATGAGCCCAGACTAGAGTGGCCTTACGGATGGGTCCGGGAATTCCCAGGGGCTCTCACTGCCCCGGGGCAGTTTTCCTCTGGTAGTTGTTGCTTAGTTCACTTCGATGGGAGGTGTAAGGTGTTGAGACACAGTGGGAAGAGATGAGCACGTGGGTAAAACCCCATCAGTTTGTCCTAGTTCAGAGGTAGAATTTGGATTTAGTGCCTACTAAAAGCTGCTTTTGCCAGGACATTTATGGAACCCCCAGCAGTTACTCCAGGTTCTCCGCTGTACCTACTGCAGGCTGTCGCTTTCAGGCTTTTCCTGTCCCATATAAATCTGCACCTGACCCCAGCCCTGGGCAGATGAACCAGGGTGGCTTCTCCTTGGTTTTTACTGATGCAATGCCTTTCCCTTCAGTGATTTTACCTTATTTAATGAGAAAATGTATGTTTGCCAAAATACCATGTTTTATATATTTAAATAAAAAGGTTCCTGGTGAACTCAGAGCCTCCTCATTCCTTTTTCTCCAGCACTGGCTGACAGGGGCTGATGAGGCTCTTGGCCTCCGCCTGCCCCTTCCCCACTGGTCACTTCCTGACATGGAATTGAGAAGTTTCCATGGAGACAGCATCAAACAACCCTCAGCAGGCCCTGGGTAACCTGCCCTCACTGCACACACACACAGGGCTGTGATGCGCCTGAGGAGCTGGAAACCATGGAATTGGGGAGGCTGGAAAAGCCCTGTGAGCCCATCGAGTCCAGCCACTCCCCAGCACTGCCACCACTGCCCCAGGTGCCACATCCACACACTGTGAACTCCTCCAGGGATGGGGACTCCAGCCCTGCCCTGGGCAGCCCTTCCCAGGAAGGAATTTTTCCTGAGCTCCAACCCAAACCTCTCCCCTGAGGCTGGAGCCAAAGGTGGGATCAGAACCCCCGAATGCTGCGGTGCCGCTTCCATTTCCTGTGGGCCCGAGAGCAGCAGATCCCTGCTGAGCAAACGTTTGGGCTGTGGCTGGAGAAGGGAAGGGCTGAAACCACGGGGTCCCTTTTTCACTGCCGTTGTCCCCCAGCTCCTTCCTCCCAAAGGTCACACCCTGGGGCAGCGCTGGCTCCTGCTGGGGCAGCGAGGGCTCAGAGGTGCGGAAATGTTCTGTGCTCACTGATGAGGACTGTAATTGGGATTTCATGGCACGATCCCCACCGAGGGGCTGAGCCCATGCCCTTCACCTGCAGTGGGTGGGGGCAGCTCCACAGCTGCTGTGTGTGGGCCTGCCCAAAGCCATGGGGCTCAAACACAGTCCCAGAGGGTTTGGGTTGGGAGGGACCTTAAAGCCCACCCAGTTCTGCCCCATCCAGTCCCACCCCTAGGCGGCAGTTTTATCAAACTTGACACTAAAATCTGGTTTTAGATAAAGGGATAAAAATTCTATGAGAATAGTCAAAAGCTAATTGAAAGTGGTACAAGCAGACAGGGCTATAGGAGAGTCCATCATGTCCTTTTTACTGATACTCCACTTGTATTTGCTGAGAAACAGATGCAGAACCAGCCAGCGCTGCTGTGTCCTGGAGCAGGGGCAGCAGCCCTGGCCACTCCAACCATCCCAACTGGAAACACCCCCGCCCCCTCCAGCCAATCCCTTCCCCCATGGAAGGAAATGTTGACAAAACACAGGGAGCACGGCCAGGTAAACATTTAAAATTTATTAAACTTTTTGGTCAAAAGAACTGAACAATTATGTACAACCCCACGGATCGGCTCGAGCAGGCGTTGGGAACGCGGTCGGATCAACGCTCAGCGACCCCCCAGTTCCACATCTCCAGAATTCCAAAGTGTCACAACCAAGGGACAGGACAGCACTGGCTGAACCGAACCTCTGCTGGGAGAACCTCAGGCTTTGTCCTTCCCACCTTCCTGGGACCCAGAGGCTCGGGGGGCGGTACCGGGAGGGGCGGGACGGCCACGGTTTGCTCTTGGGACTGGAACACGCCTTTGTTCCAGGGAAAACGGAGTGTAACCACACTTGGGACTCGCTGGGGGAAAGCTTGGGGCTCTGGGAAGGAGTTCCCAGGCTGCAGGCACCTGGCAGAGTGCAGCCTCCAGCTGCTGGGGGCTGCTGGACGTGGCCCCGGGCTCATCCGGGGGAAGGGGATTTGATTTAGGCCTCTTTGGAAGAAAAAAAAAACAAAGAAAGAACGAAACAGTACCTAAGGCTTAAAACAAGTGAGCAAGAGAGCTCCAGCAGCTGCTGTCCCGCCAGCTGGGGCTCGGCCTGGCCCTCCCTGGGCAGCCCAGCCCGGCCATGCTGCAGCACAGCCCAGAGCGGCTCTGGAACTGCAGTGGGAAATGCAAGGTTCTACATCAAAAACTTAAAATAAACTGTTCCCTTTGTGACAAATACTAAAAAGGTTAAAAACCATAATGCACGTCAGGTCTGTCTCTGGCTGAGGGTGAGATGCACCAGAGGAGCTGCATTTTTATCCTCAGAGCAGAGAAGGTGTCGATGTTTTGGTTCCCTCCGTGCAAGGCCGACACTTGGTTAAGGCTGTGGATGTTTCTAGGACCCTTTCCATCTCCTGCTTGGCACACACAGAGCCTTTGACAACAAATCCAGTGCAACTCCAACTCTATGACAATGTCATGGAAACTCTAAATTTAGAATCTGAAATACTACACAAAGAAGTTCGTATTAGTCTGCCAAAAACTCGGTGTTTTGGGGCAAACCCTGTCAGAGGTGCCACCAGAACTGTTCTGCACCAGCTCAGGACATGCAATACAAAAAGAAGACTGAATACATCCCTCCAGCTCTAAGAACACGTTTGATAGGCTGTTATTTATTAAGTGGTTTCCACCAGAAGGTGTGGTTATAGGTACAGTTGGTGAGTAAATAGCCATGGACACCTGCCTAGACCCGCTCGAGCCCTGCGCAGTGCTCCGAGGCCAGGCCCTGGCCCGGGCCCGAGGAGGAATGTACAGGCATCAAGCACGAGAAATGTTCTGAAAGGCCCAAATATTACAGCAGAGAGAGCGAGAGAGAGAAATTACACTTTTATGACAACTTTTTCTTCTCAGGTGTTAAATTTTTTGGTCTATAAACTGGAAAGGAAGGCTCAGACATCAATAAATACATTTGTTTTGAGTGTTGGCCTCATTGAGCACTGTCCACCAATTCTGCCTCGGAGGGTCCTCCCCGAAAGCCGCGTGGACGCTCCCACCCCACCGAAGGCAGAACCACGCCAGGAACTCAAAGCCAGGCCAGATGCTCTCCGATAGCTCAAGGGAAGTAAGTGCATCAATGTTCCTCACCGATAGGACAACAAGGCCTTCTGTTACAGATAAACAACTGAGCTGAACTATGCGAGACGAGACTCTGTCCGCGGGCAGCCATCCTTAGTTAACCTTCTCCTGGAATAAATACAAGTTATTGGTGGCAGCTACGGCGATGATGTTCTCCATGGGGTGCCACGCCGTGTGCAGAATCTTCTTGTTGAAGTCCAGACTGTCAACGGTAATTTCGTCCTTCTTCCTCTTGCCGGTGGTGCACACTTTGCGCGGCTTGAGGATGGCACGGGGCTTGCTGCTCTCCCGGGAGGCCTCCAGGGTGGTGTCCCGGTGCGAGTTCCGCTCAAACGTCCGGAAGAAGTTGTTGTAGGATCCAGTCATGATTGTACTGGTGCAAGGAAAAGGAAGGCACATCTTTTCAGAAGTAAAACCCACCCTCCTCTCTGTTTTACATGTGACTGTCAGACCACGGCCATGGCACTCCATTCCCGTCCTCTCCACTGGACACCTGCTCCATTCCTCTGGGACCTGAGCACTGCTTCCACTGCACCACTCCTCTCTCAGCAGGAGTTCCCTGGGGTCCCCTCCTGCCACTGCCACCCAGCTGCAGTTACACTCTGTTCATCTGCACGTGAGCAAACAGATTCTCCTGGTGCTCCTCTATCCCTTTGTCCCTTGTCAACAGAAGTCCCAGACTGCTTTGGGTTGGAAAGGACCTCAGAGCCCACCCAGTGCCACCCCTGCCATGGCAGGGACACCTTTCAGTCTCTCAGGCTGCTCCAGCCCCAGTGTCCAGCCTGGCCTTGGGCACTGCCAGGGATCCAGGGGCAGCCCCAGCTGCTCTGGGCACCTGTGCCAGGGCCTGCTCACCCTGCCAGGGAACAATTCCTAATTCCCAATGTCCCATCCAGCCCTGCTCTCTGGCACTGGGAAGCCATTCCCTGTGTCCTGGCACTCCAGGCCCTTGTGAATACTCTCCAGTTTCTTGTTGGCTCCTTCAGGTACTCTGAGGCCACACTGAGGTCACTCTGGAGCTTCTCCTCTCCAGGTGAGCCCCCCCAGGTGTCCCAGCAGAGCTGCTCCATGCTCTGAGCATTCGGTGCCTCCTCTGGGCTGGCTCCAGCAGCTCCAGGTCCCTCCTGTGCTGAGCCCTGCAGGGGGGGCTCACCTGGGGACAGGGGCAGGAACAGCCCTGGCAATCCCGTTTGTGTGAGCTGCCTACGGCAGGGGATTTGTGTGTCCCTCAGCGAGTGGGAGCTGCTGGCACCCTGTCAGAGCACCCAGCCTGCCCTGTCCAGGCTGGAGCCCACGCCCCAGCGCTGAGCCCGGCCTCGAGCCCTCACCTGTCGGAGCCGTTCCAGCAGCACTCGAACTTGTCGAAGATGCAGTCATTCTCGTACAGGGAGCACAGCTTGCTGCGCAGGTACTCGTGCACCTGGGGACAGGGACACGCGTTGGACACGCACAGGGCACAGGGACAAAAGGGACGGCTCGGGACACGGGGAGGCTGTACCTGGTAGGTCTCCACGGGCCTGTTCTCCATGTTGAGGTCCCACACCTTGACAGACAGGTAGTCTCTTGTCATCATGTATCGCCCATTGTGGCTGAATTTCACATCAGATATCGAAGATATTATTTCTGAAAAAAATGATCTGCTGCTAGGATCTTCAGGTTCCTCAAAAACTGCAGAGAGAACACACAGTTCCATATGAAACCAACGCCAGCTCCTACGGCATCCATGTTTTCAGTACTGGAAAATTTTAAAGCAGTGACTAGTTTCTTTTTGAAGGAAGTTGCTGCTAGACGCTTCTCAGAAATAATCTTTTTCTTAGCACTGTGGGGTTCTAGGTCACCAGGCTGCCAAGATGTCCATCTCCAATATTAAACTGGAGCACAGCCCCACAAACCCAACTCACAGGTCTCGGGGATCAAGCGGAGCAGCCAACAGCAGTGGGTACTGTAACCATCACACCTGATCTACACAGCAGCCAGAACAGCAGCAGATGGGAGCAGCAGCGGCCCCAACACGAGGAGGCCACTGGACCATGTGCTTCTCTTTAGCTCTGAAGCACAGCTGTACTGAGCAAACCCTGAAATGTGAGCAGCTACATTTGCGACACAGTTTGTGTGATTTTAGAGAGCAGATCAACACGTGTTGTTTAAATCCACAAGTCAGCCTCTGAAATCAGAGGTTCCTGACCCAGGCTACCCAGATCTCACTCATTTTTGACAGACCCCTTGTAGCAGGATGTGATTCAGTCACAAGCAGTTAAAAGTAAAGTGCTTTTAAGTGATTTAATGCTAGACTGAACCAGATCAGTGGGGTGGCCTCGCATTAGTCACTTCCCATTGCACAAGTATTTCCTTCCAGCACCAAGAAAGCCCTCTCTGCACTGCGGGAAGCTGGCCTGGAAGTGTCTGTGTGGCACACACCCCCCAGGGCTGGGCACACTGCCTGAGCACAGCTCTGCCAGCAGGGAACAGGAACACGTGGCTGTGTGTAAGGCCTGGGCAGGATCCTCATGGCTTCTACAGCAAAGCTGTCCTTCCTCACCTGCTCGTGCTTTGGTGGCTCAGCAGCCAAAGGAGGAGCCACCCTGCATCCCTGGAAACTTCCAGGGCCTGCTCCTAAGGATTCATTCTATCCTAGCAGCTGCACTGGTCACAGGGGACAGGGATTCTGGCAGCACCAGCCCAGGTTGCAATGCACAGAGGTGGAAAGGCTGCCCTAAGCTGGCATGGGGTGAGCAGACACCTTGAGAGGCACCCAGCCTGAGCGTGGCCAGCAGACAGGTCTGTGCCCACAGCACTCATTCCCACCAGTTTATGAGGCAAAAATGGGCAAACAGGAGCAGCCAGGTGGTGCCTCATGCTACACTTGTGCTCAGTGAACAACTGAGACGTGCCCAGCACTGCCCAGCACTGCAGAGGCAGGCCTCCTCAGAGAGGTTGGGTCCCCTGGGCCAGAGCAGCACGGCCAGAGGGCAGGAAGGATGGAAGGCAGGCAGGCAGGAGGGCAGGCGGGAAGGAAGGCGGGCAGGAAGGAAGGAGGGCAGGCAGGAGGGCGGGAAGGAAGGCGGGCGGGAAGGAAGGCGGGCGGGAAGGAAGGAGGGCGGGAAGGAAGGAGGGCGGGAAGGAGGGCACTCACACTTGGAGTGCTGGTCGCACAGGGCCGAGGAGCGCATGTCGCACAGGCGGATGGTGCCCTTGCTGCTGCTGTACACGAAGACGTTGCAGTGGTGCGGGTGGAACTCGGCCGCCGTGATCACCTCCGTCAGCTCCTCCATGTTGGCCGGCTTGATGTCCACGATGTCTGCCACAGCTGGTCAAGGCCTGCAACGCTCCACAGCCGAGCCCCGCCGCAGCTCATCCGTGGCAGAGCTGGAAAATGCCAGCAGGAAACTGGGGCAAGAGCTCCATTTCCACCGTGTGTGAAGTACAAGAGCGGGGGAGAGCCTGGAGAACTCCGGGTTTGACAAGTCACAGAATCCCAGAATGGTCTGGGTTGGAAAAGACCAGATTGCTCTAAGCCCTGCCCATCCTGGCCTTGGGCACTGCCAGGGATCCAGGGGCAGCCCCAGCTGTGCCAGGGCCTGCCCACCCTGCCAGGGAACAACTCCTGCCCACCATCCCATCTAACCCTGCCCTCTGGCTCTGGGAAGCCATTCCCCTTCGGCCTGTCATTACATGCTTTTTTAAAAAGTGCCTCTCCCGCCTTCTCCATCTCAAATCCATAGATGCTGGGCAATTTCAGGCTCCCAGAGTGAAAGAATGTCTCACAAGAATCAAAGTCCAGCAAGTCTTCTCAAGCCTCCTTCTTAATGCTTCCTATTGCACACCAAAAAACCTCATCTCTTTACCTAAAGCTCTGGAAAACCTGACCTGAAACTTTAGAAAATTACCTACTTAGGCATCAGTACTCCTGCAACTTTTATTTTACTGCAGATTTGTCAATGTAAAACACACTGCTAATTTTAATTGCACAAGCTTGCAAGAAGATCTGAAAATTACTTCTGCAGTTAATGGCATCATTCGACATGCAAAAATATTGAGATTTGGTTCAAGAGAAGTGTCACTTGGTTAAGAGACCACAAACTTTGACAGAAGTATCCACAGTAACAAAGCATCTACTGTTCATACCTAACAATTCTTATTTAAGGTGATTGAACTCCACAAGTTAGGGATGCTCCCACAATTCCTCAATTTCTCCTTAGAAATCAAACCCTCTCTGATGTTTCTACTGACTTTTCCACTGGAGGCATGCTTGCCCTCAGGAACGACTGAGCATCCCAAAGCCTGCTTTCACTGCATTACGCCTCCAGACTTCAGAATCCTCTTTTAAGCCTCAAACACCCACTCCAATTAGTAACATTGAAGTGATTCTCCTAAACACAGGCAGCTGAGCTGCAGCAGCTGCGCGGGGGCACCAAAGGATACTGAAGCTCCTGTTGGTGACCTCCAGGTGCCAGAGGTTGATGCGGAGGTCGTCGGCAGACAGGTACGTGGCGTAGTCGCTGTTGACAGAGATGGAGTTGATGTGGTAGGTGTGGGCGTTGGCGAAGGTCCTGCGCGGGCTCGCCTCCACCATCAGGTCCATGGGCTTCAGCGTTGGCACCTGGGCGGGCACAGAGAGCAGGGCTGGGCACAGGGTCACTGCTGAGCCCACACATCACCCAGCACAGGGCCAGGGCCACTGCTGAGCCCCACAGATCACCCAGCACAGGGTCACTGCTGAGCCCACACATCACCCACCACAGGGCCAGGGCCACTGCTGAGCCCCACACATCACCCAGCACAGGGCCAGGGCCACTGCTGAGCCCCACAGATCACCCAGCACAGGGCCAGGGCCACTGCTGAGCCCACACATCACCCAGCACAGGGTCACTGCTGAGCCCTACAGGGTCACTGCTGAGCCACACACATCACCCAGCACAGGGTCACTGCTGAGCCCTACAGGGTCACTGCTGAGCCCCACAGGGTCCCTGCTGAGCCCACACACATCACCCAGCACAGGGTCACTGCTGAGCCCCACAGGGTCACTGCTGAGCCCACACACATCACCCAGCACAGGGTCACTGCTGAGCCACACACATCACCCAGCACAGGGTCACTGCTGAGCCCTACAGGATCACTGCTGAGCCACACACATCACCCAGCACAGGGTCACTGCTGAGCCACACACATCACCCAGCACAGGGTCACTGCTGAGCCCTACAGGGTCACTGCTGAGCCACACACATCACCCAGCACAGGGTCACTGCTGAGCCCTACAGGGTCACTGCTGAGCCCCACAGGGTCCCTGCTGAGCCCACACACATCACCCAGCACAGGGTCACTGCTGAGCCCCACAGGGTCACTGCTGAGCCCACACACATCACCCAGCACAGGGTCACTGCTGAGCCACACACATCACCCAGCACAGGGTCACTGCTGAGCCCTACAGGATCACTGCTGAGCCACACACATCACCCAGCACAGGGTCACTGCTGAGCCACACACATCACCCAGCACAGGGTCACTGCTGAGCCACACACACATCACCCAGCACAGGGTCACTGCCTTAGGAAAGACCCTCTGGACTGAGTCCATTCCCTTGCACTGCTGAGGCTGCCACTGTCCCCTGTCCCCAGGTGCCACACACAGCTGTGAAAGCCCTCCAGGGATGAGGACTCTGCCCCTGTGCCTTGGCCCACTGCTGCAGCCTGTCCAGCTTCCCCTGCAGAGCTTCCTGCCCTCTGGCAGATGCACACCCCACTCACCTTCCATCTTCTGTCAACTCAGAGGCTGCCCTCGATCTCCTCAGCCAGATCATCAATAAAGACCTTAAACAGAACTGGCGCCAACACTGAGCCCTGAACCCCACAGCTTGTTTAATGGCAATTAATTAATTGCACTCCATAGATTTCTGTATTGATTTGGTGACTAAACACTTCTGACATCCACTGAGCACAAAAAATACTGAGAGAGCACATGGATGCTGTCTTTGGACACTGCCAACAGGAAACCTCCCAGTCAAAGCCAGCCCTTGGTGCCTCACCCAACAGCACACGGGCTCTGTCCGAAATGGCACCAAAAGGTTACAGAAACAAGCCCTCAGAAATGTCCCCAGACCTCAGACGGGTGCTCAGCAAACTGGCAAGAACAGCCTCCAAGAAAATTCCCACTTTGCTCATGAAGAGCCAGCAGGAATTCGGGCACAGCTGGGTGTCCTGCTCCCACAGCCAGCCGAGCTCAGGGGTGCCTAATATGACCTGTCCTCCTGGAACAAGGCCTGATCCATCCCAGAGCTCCCTGCCTGCCTTCCCAGTTTGTATCTCCCAGCCTGTTTACATCCAACTAACAACTACAATTAATCCATGAGTTTTTATCAGGCCACTGTCCTATCTCAGCACAGAGTGCTCCCAGCCTGACTGCGACAGCACAGGTGCACTAATGGGAAACATCAGGAATGGGACTTGGACATGCCACAGTCTCTGTTTAAGTGCTGCTTCTCCTCCATGGCCACTGTGCTGCTGTAACAAAGCCTGCCAACAGAGCCCCAGAGCTCCTGGCACACTCTGGCTCTCCCAACCCTGAGCATTTTAACATGAAAGTACCTCCAGGTGAGGCTTTTCCCCAGCCAGCTCTTGTTCAGATTTGGTTCATCCATCTGCCCTTCTCCCAGGCTGCAGCGCCTGCAAGGGCTGCACCCAGAGCAGCAGTAGTGCAGGGGACTGACCTGAGAGGTTCCTGCTGCTGCTGCTCCCCCTGTGCAGGACAGTGCCTCAAGGAGCCCAAAGTGCCCCTCCAGTGCCCCAGCTGCTGCCTGCTCCAGCAGGGCAAGGCTGCAGAACCCAAAACTCCACCAGGACCTCCTCCTACCACTGGATCCTAAGGGTTTAGGTGCTCTCATTGGAACACTCAATCCAACCCTGGCTTGCACACACACTGAGGCAGTGGATATCCTTTCCCAATGCATTTTGTACACCCAAAGCTTCTGTTCAACGTTCACCTTTGGCAAAAGCAAGACAAACCCCCAAGAAATGCCTCCAGCTGAAGTCCCTGCCATGGAGGGGTGGCTTTGAGAGCAGCAAGAGCCTCGGTTCTGCTCCTGCTGATGGTGGAACAACACGAAACCTCAGGAAAAACCCCAACCCCACCTTTCATTTCTTGGGCTCCTGCTTCAAATGATCCCAAGTTTGGAGCACTAACCCTGCCACTACAGCATGATGCCCAAGACTATTCCAGTGCATGTTAGGTTATCCAAATGCTTGGAACTTGCTCTAACAAACACACCTTTATCCAGCCACAGAATACCCTATTCCAATTTTTGACCCATCCTCTTAGAAACACAGCATTATAATGATGAAAGTTTCCCTCAAGCTTCCCAGAGGAACTTTTTAAATACTTTTCATACACAAGAACATGAAGGATCTCCATTTTTTTCTGAAAGTTTCCAATGACCCTGAGCCAAACACCCTTTTTGATTTGCACATTTCAGTTTGGTAGCACAATGACAGAAGAGCATGCAGGGAGATACACAAAGTCAAAGAGCAGAGACCTACCCGTAGTTCTGTGACTCGGAAAGGCTCCCTAAGTCTTCCATCTTCATCTTTTAAATTATAACCTTCGGCTCGTTTATCCCTTTCACTTATTTTCCATAGTTTAATAGTTTTATCTAAAACCAAAAGATTCACATGCTTGAGAATGGATTGAATACAAAATCAAATCACTAAACATGGACTCAGCAGAGTGGACATGAGTGACCTGTCTGCATTTCCACTGCCTGCAGCAGAAGGACCCTGACCGAGTCCTCTCCCCACAACGTGAGGTGCAGTTTGAGTAAGATCCCAATTTGTGCCTGAGCAGTCAGGCCCTGTGCCCCCACTCACCCAAATGCCACTGCCTGGGGACAGTTTCACACACCAGTTACCCAAATTCCCCAATAAGCCTGGGTGACTGGCTGAATTACATTAGCAGGTCACTGCTAGGGACCAAACCCGACGAACAAGGAACTCCTTACACTACCTGTCCTGAAGGAAACCAGGTTTGTCCCAGGCACCTGCTCAGAGCCAGCCAAGGGCAGAGATCGGGATTTGCCCCGTGTTCGGGGTTCCAAAGGAATGCACTTGCCAGGTGTTACCAGGCAAGTGTTCCACGTGCAGCCAGGGAGGGCACACTTGTTTCACCCAATGGTGAGATCCTAGGCCAAATGCAGCCAAACCTCTGCTCCCCAAACTCCTGCAGAGCATTTCAGATGACACAGTTTAAAGAATGCTTTATTGAGACTTCTATCAGAGGAAATTATTTGAATTGCACAGACCAGCAGACAGAAGTCACTCCTGCTTTTGGAATTTCACCCTGACTTCACAAAGTGATCCAAACTGTTAGGAATAATGTATTCCTCTGATAATAAGAGCAAGTTTTTTCCACAGAATAATTTAGGTTGGAAAATAGCTTTAAGACATGAGTCTAACTGTTCCCACTAACCCACGTACCCAGCTCTACAATTTCAGTTACAGATGCTCCATGATGCACCAAAACTAAACAGACCCAATATTCACACAGCCAATATTACAATCAAAACATATTTTGCATGTTATTAGAGAAGACATTAAAACAACCCCAAAAAAATACATCAGTAAAAAACCCCAAGTGTATGAGAGGTGAGATAATATCCCAATGACAAATTTCTTTGTGCAAAAGAAAGGGCCCTTACCATTTGTAGACAGCAGGAAGTGAGCAGCATTCTGTTGTGGTAACCACCTAATTTTATTAATTTTTTCCTCAATTTCTAGACTTTTCAAGTAGTCAAACTCAGGCTCGTGACTCTGGAAGGTACTGTAAACATTGTATTCTCCCCGACAGTGAGGACGGCTTTTAGTCTGCAAGAAAAAGAGCATTTCTTGAGGCTGGTGTCACTGGGTCCCTCAGAATTGGCCCATACCAATCAACCACTAGAAACTGTCAATCAGAACATCCCCTTTTACAACAGCTCTTGAATTTTGAATCTTCAGTCTGTGATATTGTACCCAGTTTAGCATCAATCCAGTGCACACAGCCTTCCTCTTCAGAAATGTAGGTTTATGTATAAATACCTGTGCACCCTTCAGGCTTTGCTGCTCCCATGTGGTGGGTGTGGGAGCAAGGAACAAAGTGCCAAGGTTCCCCAGATGTGCATTATCAGATTTGAGGCAAGCTGTTATCAGGCTTCCCAAGTAAGCTGGTGTCAGTGGTTTGTGCTGCAGAACAGCCCCAGGGCTGCAGCTTGCCCTGCACAGTCTCACGGCTGTGGCGTTTCCACACTCTCACTTAACTCTCAGACTTTACATGATTCCACTCCCTTCACGTCACGGACTTGTAAGAATTTTGGGCAGGTTCCTCCCACCCGACCCCATCCGGAAGTTCCCTGCACTCAGAGTGAGCTGCCTTGGCACTGCTGCTTTCCCTCTCTACTCACACATTTGGCTGGAGTAATTGCTGCTTGCGAGTGAAGTCAAGTTGTATGAGCCCAGGCATGATGCAGAGCATTCCAGGGTGCTTTCCCAAATCCAAGTGTCTGGGGAACTGTAAAACCACCCTAAGCTATCACTGACCCAGTTAACCTAGCCTTAAATCCAAACTGGGCAAAATATGTGGTTATTTGTAGGGAATGTAAAGACAGAAACTTCCACAGACACTGAAGGGTTTGATTGGCAGCCTTGGAAGATGGATTGATGCAAAAATAAAAGGACACAGACATTAAGCAGAAAAATGATAAACTTATGTTTCTATAGTTGGGAGTAAAAAACTGTATTGGGTAAGGTGAAGGGTTTCATAGTGTAGTAATGTAATTTAAGAGTTTAGATGTAATAATAGAAGCATATGTGTGTAGGTGTAATTGTAGCCCATTGGATAAAAGTATCCACAGTGCAGCAGAAGTAAAGATGATAGGTTAGAAAAACAAAATAAACTTTGTGGCAACTTCCTGTTGGATTGGAATGTTAATATATTGCCTTGCAATGAAGAAACTTGTGACTGCTTTGAGCTATGGCTGACTGCTTGCTCTTTTACATCTCAGGCCTTTGAGGCTGATGTTTATCTGAGTAATAAATCGTTCTTAGCCCAACTGTGGTCCCATCCCTTCGATTAAAGCAGCAATACTATTAGTTATTTTAAGGTTCCAGCATTGTACACTTATTTTAGATTCTTTCCTGCAGTTTTGCACATGACAAAAGACATGTCCCTCACTTCCCATGTGTCCCCAAGGAGACAGCTGAATATTCCTGTGCGAACAGTCTGACCTGGGGTTTGCTCTGAAGTGCTGTGACAGGCGGGTTTTGCCTTACGGAACAACTGAGAGCCAACCCCTAACAGTCGCCCTCCACGTCAGGCAAGCCCAAGATCCTGAGAAGTTGGGGATGCTCCTGAGGCACTTCTGACCTTATGTGTGGGCCTCAGCGCAGGCCCTGGGCGCCCCGAGTGGACGATGAGTGCGCGGAGCTGTGTGGGCACAGCCAGGTAAGGTTCCAGCAGCGCTGGCACCTCGCTGCCCCAGAGCCTGCCAGCACGACCAGAGAGGCACCTGTGGGACAGGGCCAGCACCAGCAGCACAGCCAGGACAGATGCAAAACACGGGCCAGGTGTTCATTAACACAGCATCATCTGAGCCCCACAGCGAGAGCAGAGGGACTCTGCTGGAGAAACCCCAGAGCACGTGAAGATTTGTAACACTCATGTACAGACAAGCTGAATTAAAATTCCATGATCGATTCTGCTATTTCCGACCCAGGAAATGCTCAAACCCTCAAATTCCCCTCAACTCCTCAAAGGACAGGACAAGCAGACACTTTGGTGAGAACTGCCATGTGGAATGCTGCCTCTTTACAGAACAGAATCCCAGATTCCTCCCAGACATGACAATTACTTTTCAGCACTCGGTGCACGTTTCCCATCCCTAGTGCTGCTCGGGATATCCCAGCTGAGGGATGTGGCTCAGGATGAACACACAGGACATTACAGCACTGTCACACAGCTGAACTCATGAGGAGGAGCTGTGGCAGTGCAGGAGGGACAGTGCTCCCACCCTCCTGATGGCAAACGCTCAAGTGCTTCTGGAGAAGTGGCTGTTCCCACTGCTTTTCAATCCTCAAACAAATTTTAACCACCTTATCCTGTAGTCCTTGCAGCTTATTTCCTGAACTTCCTTTACACTCTCTCCCAAAGCATTGTGACTTATCCCAGATCAGCCTGACCCAGCGGAAAAATTCAGGAGAAAGTCCAAATTCTGCAAAGCAACACTGAGGACACCAGGTACATATAAAGAGCTCACTTGGATTTTGGGGACTTTTTTTTTTTTAGGAAGGTGGGAGGGGAACCCTCACAACACCAACTTACCAAGTACATCACAGGGCAGATACTTAGAAACTTGGCTAACTTGGGGTTTTCTGAGAAAACTCTCCATTTAAACCTCGGGGCATGAACAGATGAAGTGAGACTGTGCAACACAAGAACAGTGTAGTAACAACACTTTTGTTTTTTGAGTCACTGACCTCTTGTTCCCTTTGAAATATAACCACTCTGCCACCTTTGTCTCCTGTTGCAAGAAGATCACCAGTGTAATTAAATTCAACTGTTGAAATTATATCAGCTGTAAAGAGAACAGAAATAAACCAGCACTGTAATGTGGAAAGCAAATCAAGGAGTTCCAAGACTTGAGCACAAAAAAAAAAGCATTTCAACTCATATTAATGCAATGACAAATTCTTCCTGTACATCCACAAACGCAGCCATGTTTTAAAGCCTGACACACTTTTACTGACAAGCTAAAACACTTACTCATTCCTCAGTGCAGGCCTTTAGTCACCAGAGGCACACTGGCTTAGGAACCCAAGGTGTGTGTGCTGCCCTGGGCAGTGACACTGCAGTGCCCATGGGGACATCCCTGCCCTGGGCAGTGGCCCTGCAGTGTCCATGGGGATACCCCTGGGCAGTGACCCTGCAGCGCCCATGGGGACATCCCTGCCCTGGGCAGTGGCCCTGCAGTGTCCATGGGGATACCCCTGGGCAGTGACCCTGCAGCGCCCATGGGGACATCCCTGCCCTGGGCAGTGGCCCTGCAGTGTCCATGGGGATACCCCTGGGCAGTGACCCTGCAGCGCCCATGGGGACATCCCTGCCCTGGGCAGTGGCCCTGCAGTGTCCATGGGGATACCCCTGGGCAGTGACCCTGCAGCGCCCATGGGGACATCCCTGCCCTGGGCAGTGGCCCTGCAGTGTCCATGGGGATACCCCTGGGCAGTGACCCTGCAGCGCCCATGGGGACATCCCTGCCCTGGGCAGTGGCCCTGCAGTGTCCATGGGGATACCCCTGGGCAGTGACCCTGCAGCGCCCATGGGGACATCCCTGCCCTGGGCAGTGGCCCTGCAGTGTCCATGGGGATACCCCTGGGCAGTGACCCTGCAGCGCCCATGGGGACATCCCTGCCCTGGGCAGTGGCCCTGCAGTGTCCATGGGGATACCCCTGGGCAGTGACCCTGCAGCGCCCATGGGGACATCCCTGCCCTGGGCAGTGACCCTGCAGTATCCATGGGGATATCCCCGGGCAGTGACCCTGCAGTGCCCATGGGGACATCCCCAGGCAGTGACACTGCAGTGTCCAT